>PVKS010024051.1:0-31577 GCA_004027875.1 Aplodontia rufa | reverse complement strand
ATTTTATACACATTTTATATTATTTTGTTAAAATCGTGTAAGGTTGTTCAAAAATTAAAAATAAATAAATAAATAAAAAAATAAAAAAAAAATAAAAAAAAAAGATTATACAATGTTGGTTTTTACTCCCTACTGTAATATTTCTTCTAGAAATGTGATATTCTTTGCTCTGTTCTATCATGCATTCATCCTCTTACTGAATAATGATTTTTCACAACTGAGAGGGAAGAAGAAGCCTGGTGTCTACACAGGCCAGGTCTTTCCCTTGTACCTCTCTGACTGCCTGACTGCACAGATCATAGGCATGCCTTAGGTTTTCCATCACAAGTTTTGTTTTTTTTTTTAAAGAGGGACAGTGAGAGAGACAGAGAAAGAGAGAAACAGCTTCATTTAGTTTTTCACATGGCCTTAGTTGCTCCAACACTTAGTTGTGTACGTGGTGCTGTGGTTTGAACCTGGGCCCTCGTGCTTGCCAGGCAAGCGCCGAAACCGCTGAGCCACTGCTCCAGCCCCTCCATCACAAGTTTCAACAGGTGTTTCCTCTAGAAAGTGGGAAGGGAGAAATTCAGAGTGAACTAACTACTCATCACTGAACAATGAAATCTTTTGGAAACTGAGTAATTTAAAATTATTTGCTTTCATAACATTAAAGAACATTTGCATTATATTTTAATGTTAGATTTCTAGGCTATTGTTGGCTTTTTTATTGTTGGCTTTTTTAACTCAGTTAAAAATGTGAATGAAAATCTTAAAAATTCTATTTCTAAACACTTACATGTAAATAACTATCTCCCTTATTAATGGCATAAAATAAATAACAAGAATAAAGTTAAACATGGTATTAAAGATTAAGCATGGCTGGAGCAGAAGTTCAGTGGTTACAGTGCTTTCCTGGCATATGTGAGGATGCTGGTTTGAACCCCAGCAATACATACTAAATGTTGGAGCAAAGAAAGCTACATGAAAAACTAAATAAAAATTTATTCTCTATCACTGTCCCTCTCTCTATCTCTCTCTTTAAAAAAAAAAAGATTAACCACTCTTTTATTTTGTGTTCAAGGACAATCATCCACAAATGACTAATTCAGATAAAATAGTAAAGGTATTTGAAAGTAAGAAATGGACTTTTGATAAAAGTTTACTATTTTGTTTTCAATTTATTTTATATTTAATGAATAATTGACTAATAATTTTAATTTTTAGTCACATGTGACTAAAAATTTTACTACTTAAAATCACCTAACCAATGATTTTTCAACAACAAATTTCAATCTATATTTTAGTAGAAAATTATGATATTGAAATCAATATTAGAATATTATGTTTAAAAGCATATTTGGAAATTGAGTGCATTGGCACATGCCTGTAATCCTAGAGACTCAGAAAGCTGAGGCAGTAGGATAACAAGTTTGAGGCCAGCCTCAGCTACTTAGAAGACCCTGTTTCAAAATAAAAAGCTAAGAGGGTATTTCTCTTAGTGGTAAAGCACCTCTGGGTTCAATTCCCAGTATGAAAAAACAAACAAGCAAAACAAATGAAAAGAACATACCTTGCTAAAATTATCTGATTGTAGTAAAATAAAAATGCAAATAAGCTTTCATTAAATGAAGTAAATTTTCCATAATTAGAATTGAACTTTAATGTGCTTTCAACAAAAGGTTACTGATAGCATTCAAAAAAATTATTGAAAAATTGAAGAGTTTGTTGAAAGCACTTAGGTTTAAAATATATTAAAATGACAATATTTATATTCACATAAAAATGTTAGACATCAAGTAAAGCATTTTGAGTAAGCATATACTTTTTAATAAAACTTTGGGGTAGGGCATAAGCTCAAATAATTTTATGATGTTACTTCCATTTTATACATTAGAGTGTTAGCACTGATTGTTAACATTGAAAATATAAAAATAGCTGGGCATGGTGACTCACTCCTCTAATCCCAGAGACTTGGGAGGCTGAGTTAGAAGAATCTGGTGATCCCTCGAACACCAGCCTCAGCAAATTAGCAAGACCATCACAAACTTACACAGTCAAAAAATGTGCTCAGAGTTAAAGCACCTCTGGGTTCAATCTCTGGTCCAAAAAATCAATTAATCCATCCATCCATTAATCAGAGAGTTGTTTAAAGATACTATTTATTTTCACCATACACTGTTATTATTACTATATTTTAACTACCAAATGGACTTATATTATATAATTGTGTATTATAATTTCTCTTATTTATGACTTTATGAACCTTTCAAATGGACACCATACTTTGAATCACATGTGTGCATGCATGTATTTTCTTACCACTCTAAAGTTGTATAAACTTGGAACCTTCCACAGATACCACTATTGGGGAAACTGAGGCTCACAGTGCTTTTATTAAAGCACTCATTCATTGTGCATTCAATCAAATTGAACTATTTAACACAGATTTCCAGTCTATTTTGGTATCATTTTCATAAAGCTCTCACTTTTGTAGGAAATCATATTAAAAATGTCAAAAAGCTTTCCTTTTAATTTCCACTGAAAATTTATATTTTTCCTATATTTTGCTATTGATTATCACTTTGTTACAGATGGGAAAAATGGACTGAGAACTAAATCTTTAAAAAAAGGTACTCGAGAGAGAAAATAAGTCAAGTGCAACAGACAACAGTTCATAGGTATGGCACCCTAGCCATCATTTATCTAAGAAGAGTTTGTGTGTAACATTATAGAGAACATTTGCCACAGATGGGTGAAAACAGACAATAAATTCAAATAGAGAGAAAATATGAAGTAAGGAATAAAGAGAACAAATGTGAAAGCTATCAAGAATATTTTCAGTGTGTTCTATAATATGAAAAAATAAACTTTAGTGTTAAGAAATTAAGGATTGAATCCTGATTCTGATAATTAATAGCTGGATAAATTGGGATAAGACACAAATTTGCAGGTTCAGATTCTCTAGCTACAACGGATGGTCTACTTCATATGAATGTAGTAGGAATAACAGAAAATTATCTATTGAAATAAATTAGCATATGGCTTATCACATTGTAAGCACATAATATGTAGAGTGTATAAAACAAAACAAATGGCAATACGAAGAAAGTTATTTAAGAATATATTAAAATAATTTTTAAAAAGCATTAAAGAAGTTCATAATTGTATTGAAGGAATTTAATCATATTGGAATTATTGGAACTATTTAAATATATTTAATTTTTTAAAGATAAAAACAAAAAATAGCTTTATATTAGATAAAAGGACCTAACAGAAATTTCTAATCTCATGAAAATACAAAGAATATTAATTTTCTAATTGAAAACTAATATCTATATATGTGTATGATACACGTATATATATTTTTTCTTCCCTTTGCCTATACTAGAGATGGAACTCAGGCCTTGCACCTAGTGCTCTGCTTAGTGCTCTGTCACCGAAAAATACTCAAAGTCCAGAAAACTAAATTTTTTTACTATTAAATGTTAACAAGATGAATCAATATAAATAACTCTTCTTGAGTTTCTCTAAATCTATGAGGATTCAAATACTTAACAGAAATTAATATAATTGTTACTATCACAAATAATCATTAAACCTTCTGCCTCTTTTACTTTTATTTTGCAATGAATTCTAACAACTATATAGTTTCTTGTTATGTGGAATTTGGTAAAACTAATGACAATTCTAAAAAAGTTCTAAAAAAGCTTTTGGAATATGTTTATATACATATCTGATTTTAAAATTTTTGTTATGTAAGAAAATAGCCAATTTAAAAACATGAATATAAATTATGTAACCAAATAGGCAGCTAATATTTTATCATTTTTGTAGCATAGGCTATACACATGAGATATAATAATATTTAAAGTTTAATTCTAATGTAGTAAAAAAAGTCATTTCCTATTTATTTCGTCAAATCAGATCATGTCCTCTATTTTCACAAAAAAAATATAGCACTCATCAACTTTTATATTTTTATTTTTTTCCATAAATGATGGTTTCTTTAATACTGGAACAGATAATACTTTTAGACTGTTTAAAAAAATTTAAACTAAATTATTATTATTTCATTTAAAGGCACAAAAAATCAATACACAAAATCTGACAATAGTTTTTCATTTATTCAAATCATGCATATACTTACATCAAATATGAATATTTAGTATTAATCTGATAAATAGAAATAAAACTGTTTTATATGAAATATTTTTAACTGGTTTTGCTTTTGAGTAAACAAAAGTCTTAAATTTGTATATTAATGTTAATAAATCTGTATCATTATACTATAATTATCATATATTCATATATGTATTTACAATAAAATTCCATGTATTAACTTCCTATATTCATGTATAAATGACTATCATAAATTACTATCTGTATTACTTTTCTTACTGGAACTCATATAGTTTCATTAAAAATATTCAGAACGTCACGTTAATTTTTATTAAAAATCTCAGATTTTCTACAGGATTGTTGAAGGAGAAAGAAAATCATAAGAAGTACATGATCAAAAAGAAAAGTACTAATATTTTCTTTTAGGTACATTAATAATTCAGTATTTATTCAATTTTTTCAGTATATTATTCATAAAATGATATAATACTTGTCTAGATAATTCCAAAACCAGCTAAAAATTCTAAATAAAGGTGAATGCACCTCTTCTCTGTAAACTTATAAATGATTACTTTCCTGTGGCTTCAAGACATCAAATTCCGGTTAAACTATGATTAATTGATTCAGGATGTCTATTGTTGGGTAATTACATCCCAGAAGGAGCTATCAATAGCATTTGCTTTTGATTGTCGAATTAAACAAAAAATAATGGATACAGGTGTGCTGAATGGTATAAGAATGCCACTGAGTGAAATAAATCAATAAAAACACTTTTGATAGTGAACTGAAATTAAGTAAGGTCAGATAACACAGTAAGAATCAAATATAGAAAGAAATAAAACTGGTTGTCTTTAGAATGCTAAAAAATCAACAAAGATGTCAATGATTTAAGTGTTCCACTTAGTGCACTGAAAAGATTCCCTAGACAGAGTAAAAGGTCGTGAGGCATAGATGAGGTCACAGAGTAATATAGGAACTGGTAGGAACTGGTAGAAACTGATCCAAAAGTTCAAAAATCTAGTGTGCTGTCAAGGAGAACAAGGTTATTAATTAACAACTAAACTTGATAAATTTTGCACCTTTATTGTTATAACAGTTATGTTCATTTAGAATTCTAAGCTTAGATGATTCCTGAAAAAATTTGGTTAACTACTGCAATGCTACAGAATAAATGAATACACTGATGAAACAGTAATAAAAGTAAAATCTTCATCACCCCAAAAATCTTTAATGTTATATATTTGCAAATTTAAAAATACAATGATGTTGTGTCAGATATTGTTTAAATCTCAGTTAATTTCAAAATAGTGCTCACTTTTTAATAAAAATATATTTTAAGTATAAAAATAACATGCAAGTATTCAACATTATTCATGAATTTTATATTTCTTTTCAGCATATTTGAAATTTACAAGGGCTGGAGCAGTGGCTCAGCAGTTCTGGCACTTGCCTGGCATGTACGAGGATACAGACCCAATCCCCAGTTCCACATACACAAAAAAAGCCTTGGACCTAGGAAAGTCAAATGAAAAACTAAATAAAATTGATTCTCTCTCTCTCTCTCTCTCACTGTCCCTCTCTCTTTAAAACAAAAGAAATTTATAAAATAAAAAATCTCAAAACCCATAGTAAGAGTATTTAACAAAACAATATACTTTCAAGAAAATGAAATACATAGCTTAAAAAATTTCATAAATAACGTAACGTGAAATAATGATTCATATAACAAAAGTTTATCTAAAGTTAACAAATTGTTTAGCATTATTAATTACATGTACTTCAAATATTTCTATGGGATATAAATATTCAGATAAAATAATAGATGCTATATTAAAGACATCTAAAATTTTTATATTTACCAAGATTCGTTCTAGACCATTGATTATTCTGGCAGAATTAGCAGCAATGAACATTGACAAAGCACAAGGAGAGCATGAATACAATTCTAAAAGAAAGCATCATGAATGTCTATTTTAAGGACATAAATGGACAGGGTAATTTTTGTAAAATGTTCATTTTTTCTTATCTATTGTTTTAATAATGTTAGAAATGATACAGAATAAGCTCTTGTCATTCTGTCCTTTTTCCTAATATTTAACAAAATTAAATATTTTATTTAAATCTCATTGAGTTTATTAGATTTTTATTTTTAATATTTTCAAATTTTTAAATTGGGGTTGGAGTGGTGGCTCAGTGGTTACAGCACTTGCTTGGCATGCACAAGGCCACAGATTTGAACCCCACCACCATGTACACAATGAGGTGTTGGAACAACAAAAGTCTCATGAAAAATTAAATAAAGTTGATTCTCTCCTCTCACTGACCCTCTCTGTTTAAAAAAGGAAAAATTTAAATTGATGAAGAAGATGAATGGAAGGAGAGCTGGATGTAGTATCTCTCCATAAAGCAGGATGCCAAAGGTGGTAGAAGTACCTTTCTGTGAGGTGGGTGAACAGCAAAATATCACCAAAAATCATGTTAGGTAAACAAGGAAAAGCAGAGACTCAATGGCTTGGATACCTTAAGCAAACAATAAAAACCACATTAGAGCCAAGCAGCTCCAGCTGCAAGGACCACCACTTGGCAGTTGTGATGCTGGTTCCACGCAGAGGGAGGGAAGAACACATACAAATATCGGAACGACAAAGTGGTATGGAAAACCCTGGTATCATAAGAGCTCCTGCTCCTTGGCTGAACCCACAGATGGCATTAAATCACATAACTTAGATGTGCCTCCAAACTGGTCCTGGTGAGCAGAGAAGATTGCCATCTTGGGAAAGAAGGCAATTCAGGCAGATGCTCCAAGAGCCATGGGTTGGAATCAGAAGGCACCCCATTTGCTAAACCATTGGGCCACTGAACACCCCAGGGGCACCATGTCCTGACAGCCTCAGGTACAATGAATTTGGAATGGAGATTTCCCCAGCGACTGCATGCTCTGGTGGAGGAGTCTGTCTCTCAGGCCCTGGGAGCTTGGGGCCCACAAGGACCTCAGGACCAGTGAGCTAGGGGTAGTATCTTCCTCAGGAGTCCCAAGTTCAGGGCAAACTCTATCCCATGATCCATGAGCTGTCCTCACAGCTGTTCAGGATCCACAAGATAGCCAACAGCTGCAAGGGTCCTAGTTGAAGCAGAACAGGAGACTGGGAAGGTGGACACAGCACCAAGGGTCACAACCCAGGAATGCCGAAAGGATGTCTTCACAGTAAGTTGTGGCAGTGAAGGATTGTTCCTCCCCAAAAAGACAAGAACACTGGGAGAATTCGTGGGAAACTGACTTCCACCTGAGAACAGCAAAACCAAGGATCTATAGCAACCTCACCCTGGAAGTGCCTCCATCCAGGAGCCAGATGTGATCATCTACCCCACACAGTCTATTTTGATCTCCTCCATGGAAGGAGCTCATAATCTCCCAATGCCTGCAACTATTCTTTTTCTCTTTTTCTTTGTTTCCTTTTTTTTAATTAGGAAATTTGGTCATTGTATAATTAAAAATGCTTCCAATGATACAATATGAGATATATATATATTCTGAAAATTAGATTTACCCCCTAGTACCCCCCCAATTTCCCACCCTTATCCTTCCCCCTGCTCTCATATCCCCTCCTTCCCAATACATCTCTACAAAGGCCTTAGGTTGTATGTCACCACATCGGTTCTGGGTTTAATACATAAGAGCTGTCCACCTTTCAAACTGGCCAGGGTCTAGGACCAGCCTCTACAGATGAGTGAAGACATTTGGACATTGAGTCTCTGGGTTAGGCTGACTTCACTAAGCATGATTTCTTCCATAGCAATCCTTTTACCTTCAAAGGCTGCAATATTGTTGTTTCTAATTGCTGATTACAGCTCCATGGTATATATGTACCACAATTTTTAGATCCATTCATCCAGTGAGGGGCATCTGAGTTGTTTCCATAATTTAGCTATTGTAAATTGAGCTCCTATGAACATCAATTTCACTGTGTCACTATAATGTGCTGATTCTAAATCCCCTGGAAAAATACTCAGGAGAGTAATAGCAGCATCATATGGTGGATTCATCCCTAATTTTTTGAGGATTCTCCACACTGCTTTCCAGAGGGCTATACCAGGCTGCAGATCCACCAGCAGTGTGCTAGTGTGCCTATCTCTCCACAACCCCTCCAGCATTTATTATTGTTTATTTTCTTAATTTTTGCCAAACTGACTGGCCTGAGGTGAAATCTTAATGTAGTTTTCATTTGCATATCTGATTACTAGTGATTTAGAGCACTTTCTCATGTATTCATTGGCTTGTTCAGTGTCCTCTGCTGAGAAGTTTCAATTTAGCTCTTTGATCCATTTATTGATTGGGTTGTTAGTTTTCTGAGGTTGAGATTTTTGAGGATTTTGTAGATTCTGGATATGAGTCCCCTGTCAGAAGAATCACAGGCCATGATTCTCTCCCATTCTGCAGGAAGCCTCTTGACTATTTTGATTATTTCCTTGTCAGTGCAAAAGATTTTCAGCTTTATGAGATCCTATTCACTGAATTTTGACTTTACTTCCTTCACTTTAGAAGACATGTTGAGAAACTCTTGGCCTACTCCCAAATGCTGGAGTGTTGAACCTAATTTGTCTTCCATCAGTTGCAAGGTAGCTTGTTTAATTCCTAGTTCCTTGATCAATTTTGATTTGATTTTTGTGAAAGATTAAAGATAAGGTTCTAATTTCAACTTTCTGCCAATGGCTGTCCAGTTTGTCCAGCACCATTTCTTGAATAGGCTATGTGTCCTCCATGTAATATTTTGTCCCCATTTGTCAAAAATCAGATGCTTTAAGATTTGTGGGTTTGATTCTGGGTCTTCTATTCTATTCCATTGTTCTTCATACCTATCTTGATACTAGTACTGATACTAGTGCTGTCTTTGTTACTACAGCTCTATAGCATAGTTTTAGATCTAATATAACACAACCATGTGTTTCATTTTTCTTGCTTAGTAATGTTTTGGTTATCCTGGATTTCTTATTGTTTCAAATGAATTTGAGAATTGCTTTTTCTATATCTGTAGGGAATGACATTGGTATATTGATGGGGTTTGCATTGAATCTACAAAGAGCTTTTGGAAGAATGGTCATTTTCATTATATTAATTCTGCCTAACCAAGAACATGGAACCTCTTTCCATCTTCTTAAGTCATCTTGTATTTCATTCTTCACTGTCTGATTATTTTCATTGTAGAGATCTTTGACTTCCCTTGTTAGATTAATTCCCAAGTATTTTATTCTTTTTGAGGATATTTAGAATGGGACTGATATCCTAAATTTTTCTTCTGCACTATTATTGTTAATGTATAGGAAAGTTATTAATTTTTGGGTGTTGATCTTATAGCCTGCCACTTTACTAAATCTGTTGTTTATAAGTTCAAGGAGTTTACTGGTGTAATTTTTGGATCTTCCAGATACAGGATCATATCATCAGCAAAAAGGGAGAATTTGACTTCCTCTCTTCCTATTATTATCCACTGATTTCTTTCTTTTGCCTATTGCTCTAGCAAGGGTCTCAAGAACAATATTGAATAAAAGTGGTGAGAGCAGACAGCCTTGTCTTGTCCCCAAGTTCAGTGGAAATGCTTTCAGTTTTTCTCCATTTAGTATTATACTAGCCAATGGATTAGCATATATAGCCTTTATATAGTTCTGAAAAGTTCCTTTGATCCCTATCTTTTCTATAATTTTGAACATAAAAGGATACTGAATTTTACTAAAGGCCTTTTATGTATCAATTGAGATGATCATATGGTTTTTGTCCTTGATTCTGTTTAAGTGATAAATTAGTTTAATTGTTTTGTGTATGTTGAACGAACACTGCATACCTAGTATGAAGCCCACTTGATCATGATGAATATCTTCTTGATAAATTTTTGAATACAGTTTTCTAGAATTTTATTCAGGACTTTTGCATCCAGGTTCATCAGGGATATTGGTCTGTGGTTTTATTTTGATGTGTCCTTGTAGAGTTTTTGGTATCAGAATTATGGTTGCTTCATAAGAATGTGTTTGGGAGACTTCCCTCCTTTTCAATTTCTGAAATAACTTAATAAGTAGACATGTTAGTTTCTCCTCAAAAGTGTGGTAAAAATCAGTGGGGAAGCCATGAAGTCCCAGGATTTTCTTCTTGGTAGACTTTTAATTGCTATATGGATTTCAGTGCCTGCCACTGATTGTTTGGGAAATCAATATCCTTCTGTGTCAATTTAGGGATTTTGTATGTGTCTAGAAATTTGTCCATTTCTTCCATATTACCTAATTTGAAGGAATATAGATTTTCAAAATATCTTATATTATGTCAGATTTCCATGGGATCAGTGGTGATCACTCCCTTTTCATTGGAGATTTTATTGATTTGCTTCATTTCTCCTCTTCTTTTAGTGCAATTTGCTAGGAGGTCTATCTATCTTATTCATATTTTCAAAGTACCAGCTCTTTGTTTACTCATTTATTTTTATAGTTTTTTTGTTGTCAATTTCATTGATTTCAGCTCTGATCTTGATTATTTCCTGTCTTTTGCTGGCTTTGGGGTTAGAGTTCCTCCTTGTGAAGGGCTTTGGGATGGAGCATAAGTTTATTTATTTGGGATTTCTCTTCATTTTTAATGTGGTCACTCAGTGCTGTAAAATTTTCCCTTGGAATGCTTTCATGCTGTCCCAAAGGGTTTCAATATATTCTGTCTTCACTTTTTGAGAATTCTTTGAAGGATAGGTTTTCTGTTTACAAATGCTGCCAGTTTTGTCTTATCATGAAAAGTTCCATTTCTCCATCAAATTTGAAGCTGAGTTTTGCCAGGTATTGTATTCTTGGCTGCATGTTGTGGTCATTTAGGCATTGAAACATTTCTTTCCAAGACTTCCTTGCCTCCAGAATCTGGGTTGAAAATTCACAGACAATTATTATTGGTTTAGCTCTGAATGTGATTTGGCATTTCTCCCTCACTGCTTTTAATATTGTTTCCTTGGTATCCGTATTGTACATTTTGAATATGGTGTGTCTTGGTGAATTTCTCATTTGATTAGGCCTTTTTGGTGTTCTGTAAACTTCCTGGATGAGCATGTCTATTCTATTTTTATATGAGGAAAATTTTCTTTCACAAATTCCTTGAGGGTGTTCCTCATACCATTCATGCTTGTTTTAATTTCTTCCTGAATCCCAATTACTCTCATATTGTTTATTCTCATTTCATCCCAGACATTTTTAGAATTCTGATCATGTTCTTCTAATTATTTCTCTTTTTTGACATCAGTGCACTCAATCTTGGTTAGCCTGTCCTCATTGTCAGAAGTTCTTTCTTCAATAATAGAGGTTCTAATTTCTACAGAAGTTAGTTCCTGTGTGGAAGGAAGACAAGACTCATGGTTCTTGTTCCTTATATATCAAGGGTTGGGTCAGATATCACTTCATTGGTCACCTCTTCCTTTGAAAAGTCTTTTTCTGCCTGGAGACTTGTTTTGCTGCAGATTTTGGGTTAAGGTTCTGTGACTCTGGCTAAGCACCTGGTGGGGTTACTGGGCAGTCCACAGTGTTGTTGAAGCTAATCAGTTGAGGTTTGTCAATGAGTGCTAGGGTCCCAGATGTGTGAGGTGAGCTGGAATGGATCAACATACTTGCTATGCTTAGGTCTGGGATCATTGGTGGTGATTGGGTCAAGTGTATCAGGACCCAGCTTGTGTGAGTGACAACTGTGTGGTATTTGATTGTGGGTTGCATTGGAGGCATCCATCTCACATACTTTAGTGGGACCAGAGTCCTGGGCATGCCCTGGTGAAAGGGTTCTGCTCAGTCTTCTTCTTGCTCCATAAGTCAGTGCAAGTTCTTGACCTGAAATCTCTATCTGGTTGTTTTTCTAAAAGACTAAGCTGTTGGATTGGGAGTTTTGTCCAATCCCATTCTTGGTTTGAGGTATTGTCAGGAAAGTTGAGTTCAGAAATCTAACCCATATCCTGTGAATGGTTAGTGTCCCTTAACATTTACACCTCATGCACTAATACAAGATCATCAATATGAATGACCAAAGCTTACAATAAACAATATTAATTTTTTTAGAACAGACTGTGGTACATTTTTTAATTCAATCTATGAAATGAATGGTAGTGTTAATCAATACTTTTGGTGACACTAGATTTTATTATCACTATGTCAGGCTTCAGAACATACAATAATTATTGAGATTGACATTTACAGTGGTAATGGTTACACAACCTAAATAATGGGGGTGTCAAAGGGTATAAACTAATTGGGAGCCAGAGAGAGAAGGGTATGTAAGTGGAATTTACAGGGGAGATGATATTGACCCTTTGAGGACAATGAGAAAGTGAAGGAGGTAAAGGATTTGCTGGAGAAAGAAAAAGAATAAAAAAGAAGAAAAGAAAAGAAAAAAACAGACACTGTTGGAAGAAAAGATAGCTGTGGCAAAATAAAAGAAGAGTAAAAGGGATATTACAAAGATTTAGGTGATAGCTTAAGGGTAGAGGCACACGCAGGAAAATTATGCAGGTCAGGCACAATATACTTCAAATACTGAATACAACTGACCAGAATCCCTCTTCTTAGAAGGCAGGACAAGGATTGACAGGATAGACAAGATGAAAGAAGAGAGACAATGGAGAGAAAGAGAGACAATGAAGATAAAAATAGAAAGAAAAGAAGAAAAGAAAAAATAAGAGAAAGAAGAAAACAAGAAACAAAAGAACAGGGAAACAAAAACAGCTAGTATTTTTATATGTTCATTAACCAATTAACTTTTCCAGTTATCGCTACAATACTCAGAAAACAGGAGAGAAAAGAAGAAAGAAAAAAAACTATATATATATATATATATATATATATATATATATATATTTAAAATTTAAAAAACTTAATGAAAACTTGTAACTATAGTCAGTAATATCGTCTCTGTGACCTTTGGGAGGAGATGTTCACTATCTGTCTGAGTGTCTGAGTTTTGATAGCAGAGTATCTCAGTCTGTAACTATGTGATCTCTAGAAGAGGACTGGGATGTTATCAGACTCCTGGGAATTGTAGGAGGAGATTTCAGTGAAGAAATCTGATTCAGGAATGCCCTGATGGCTGATCAGAAACTCAGGAGACTTAAGGGTTTTATGTGCAGGGGGGAAGAGATGCTTTCTATGTTTGCTCTGCTGGTGGTTGCAGTCTCAGTGTTCTGGGATTTTTGAGCTGGGGCAGAGCATTTAATTTATCATATGATCCTTCTGGCTGGGGTGGGTGTGGAAAGGACTGAAAAATGTTCCCTTTTACTGCACAAACCCAAATCCTCTTAAGCAAATTGGAGACTGGGCATATCCCATGCCTCATCTACCCAGTTCAGCCTATGGTCAGTGACTGTCACCTGATGCAGCTTTTAGAGCCTGCTGTGGAGTCCCAGAGAGTGCAGTCCAGTGAGTGCTATTCCAGAGAGTGCCTGTCTCCTGGTGCTGTCATGGTGGCGCTTGCTCAGCACTCCCACTGGGGAGACTGACTGCTCCACTAGGCTCCCCTGCAAGCAGCACTGTTCTCTCCACATTCAGTGGAGGTGCTGGAGGGGTGTCTGTAATTGTGCCCTCCCAATGCATTGTCCTTAATAAAGCACGGCTTCTCAGCAGTGATCTGCTCACAGGTTGTGTTAGACTCCTCTTACTCTCCCAAGCCAAATGCAAGCAATGGCCCCAACAGAGCTGCTGTGTCACTGCTGGGATGGAAAAACAACTGTATTTTTTTCCACTCACTGATCCTCCAAACAACTGCCCAAACTAGCAGTAAGCTTCCATGATGATAGTCCCAAAACGTGCCTCAAAATAATGAAGATATCCTGGAGTTTTCCCAACCTGTCACAGAGCCAAATGTGTAGCCACATCCCTTCAGCTCATCATCTTCCTCCTTCAATCCTCCCAAATTATTTTCATGAAGACTTTTTTCTCTTTTGTTTCTTCTTTTTCCCCTTGTTTCTTTTGCTTTGTTTTACTTTTGTTTTGTTTTGTTTTTGTATTTGTTTGTGTTCTTAGACTAGCATATTTTCATTGTGTGCTGTATGTTCACTTTTTGTTGAACTTCTATGAAATCCCCTTCTTCCGTTTCTTTCTGCAACAGTTAAAATCTATTCCTCTCTTTCACCCTCCTCTAAATTCATTACCTCAGTCTCTTCCTCTTTCCTTTTTCTATTTCATCAAAATATCCTACAAAATCTCCACTCTCTTGCTATTCTCAGTCCAAATTCATAGATTCCACTCTACCTTCCTATCACACTTCCTTTGCTCTCAAGACTATTTTACCTTTTTTATGAAGGTACTGGAAATCTGAAGGGAATGCCAAACTTGATAATGGTTGTTTACTTTTAAATCATTTATACTTTATAGCCTGATGGAAAACAGTTCCTAATCCTTCCACTCCTCTCATAGGTGGTATTAAAATTGTAAGCAGTTATAGAAGGAAAAAATGTAACCCATTTAATACTGTGTATTCTATGCATTGACTGTAAATATTGATTCTTTTCTATTACCTCATGAGGTATTGGAAAGTGAAAAGGTTAATAATAATTCACAGGTTGGGGAGCCAGCTGTTGAACTGTACCCTAGTCCAAATAACTGAAAAGAAATAAAAATCTCACACCAATCAACAAAACCCAATGGGAAAAAAACCAGTGAGAGATTTCAGTCCCCACACCCTTAGATTGAAAATAAGGAAAAATGGAAAAAATAATCAAACCTACAACTCCCCAGCCAAGGATTTCATGGAAAGGGATATGGATGAAAACATAGGACAAACTGATTACTAAAATGATGAAAGAATTAGAAGAATGAAGAATTAAGGAAGGAAATAAGAGAACAGTTACAGGAGGTGATACATCATTTTAATAAAGAATTAGAGATACTGACAAAATAAATAGTAAAGGAGCTTGGCATTAAACAAGCTACCTTGCATCTCATGGCAGACAAATTAGGTCCAACACTACAGCATTTGGGAGAAGGCAAACACTTTCTCAACACATCTCCTAAAGTGAAGGAAATAAAGTCAAAATTCAGTGATTGGGTTGTCATAAACCTAAAAAATTTTGCACCGCCAAGGAAATAATCAAGTCAGTCAAGAGGATTCCTACAGAATTGGAGAGAATCATGGCCTGTGATTCTTCTGACAGCAATCTCATATCCAGAATGTACAAAATCCTCAAAAATCTCAACTTCAAAAACACAAACAACACAAGCAATAAATGGGCCAAAGAACTAAATAGAAACTTCTTCAGAGAGGAGATTGATCAGGCCCATGAATACATGAGAAAGTGCTCTAAATCACTAGTAATGAGAGAAATACAAATGAGAACTACATTAAGACATCACCTAATGCCAGTCAGATTGCAAAAATGAAGAAAATAAACAATAATAGATGCTGGAGGGGCTGTGGAGAGATAGGCACACTAACACACTATTGGTGGAACTGCAGACTGGTACAGCCCCTCTGGAAAGCACTGTGAAGAATCCTCAAAAAATTAGGGATGAATCCACCATATGATCCTGCTGTTCCTCTCCAGGGTATCTTTCCAGGGGATTTAGAATCAGCACATTATAGTGACACGGCAATATCTATGTTCATAGCAGCTCAATTTGCAAGAGCTAAATCATGGAAACAACACAGATGTCCCTCACTGGATGAATGGATCCAAAAGCTGTGGTACATATATACCATGGAATTTTACACAGCAATTAGAAACAATGATATTGCAGCCTTTGAAGGTAAATGGATGGCTATGAAAGAAATTATGCTGAGTGAAATAAGCATAACCGAGAGAACCAAGGGTCGAATGTCTTCACTGAGCTGTGGAGGCTGGAGCTAGACCCTGGTCATTGAGAAAGGAGATCAGTTGTCATGTTTTAAATCTGGATAAGGTGTAATGACATACAACCTAAGGCATTCATAGAGATGTATGAGGAAGAGGGGGGATATGGATAAGGGTGGGTAATTGGGGGGGCTCTTGGGGGTGAATCTAATTTTCAGATTTTATATATATTAAATTATTTAGTTAGAAGCTTGTTTTATAGTTCAACAAATAAATTTCTTTATAAAAAATTAAAGAAAAAGAAATAGTAGAGCTCTTAGAATTGTGAAACACACTCAACCAAATTAAAAGCTTAATGGAAGAAATTAATGTCTAGTAAATTCAGTACAAAATAGAACTTCAGCTGTCAAAGAAAGAGCACAGGATAGTGAAGACAGGCTGAGTAATCTTGAACATACAGAGGACAGACAAGAAGAAAACATACTGATCATGATCAGAATTTCCAAGTATGGGATGAAATCAGAAGAGAAAAATCTGAGGCTAACTGGGATAAGGGAGAGAACTGAAAAACAAAAGAATGGCATAAAGAAACTTCTCAATGACATAATGAAAGAAAATTGTCCCATATCAAAATAGAACTAGATATTCACACTCAAGAGACCTATAAAATGCCAAATAGACCTAACTAAATGAATAATTCACTGAGACACATCATATTCAAAGTTAATAAAGAGAAAACAAGGAAAGAATATTAAAAGCAGTATGAGAAAAACACAAAGTCATATTCAATGGCAAACCAAAAAGGAGCATGATATATTTCTCAAATCAGACCATAAAGGAGAGGAGAACTTTGAAGTTTTTCACACATTGAAAATAGTACTTGTCAGAAAAAAAAGAGAAAGAAAAAAAACCTGTTATCAGCAAAATTCAGCTGGAAATTTGATGGACAAATAAACATGTCCCATGATCAGAACAAATTAGTAACATATGTGAATACAAAACCAGCTCTTCAAAGAATACTCAAACAAACAACTCCCAAAGCCCACAATCAGAGAAAGTCTATAAAAGCATAACTCATTAAAAGACAGCCAAGAAAGCACAAAATACATCTAAGGTCAGAATTCCAGGAAACCAAAATCACATACCAGTTCTAACACTGAACATGAATGGACTCAATGCCCCAATCAAAAGCCACGGATTAGAAAAGTGGATCAAGTATTCAAATCTGGAAATTGCAACCTAGATACAAAAAGTGCAATAAAAGGACACTCCAGGAAGAAGAATCCTGATAGAGGTTGTTTATCAGACAGGCTGCCTGAGCCTTTGACCTGCAAGGAAGATGCACCCAGAGACTAGTCTTGCTTCCACACAGGAAACTTCAATTCAAAGATGCAAGAGAATATTTTCAAAAATAAGAAATCATACTAGAAGAGGTTCACCTCAAACAAACAATTCAACTTCTAAGAAGTCCATGGACAATGAGTGGGATGAAAACCTAGAACAAATTATCAATGATCTGATAACAAAAAGGAGCAATGAACTAAAAGATTTAATGAAGGGACTAAGTGATAAAATTCAAGGGATGAAAAACTCTATTAAAAAAGAAATACACACAGTGAAAAGGAAGAAATGGAGCTAAAATCTTCACTCAATCAATTCAGAGGACTGATGGAAGAATTTTAAAATAGACTAAGTTCTACGGATAGTAGAATCTCAGCCCTTGAAGAAAAAACTTCCAACAATGAGGATAAGCTGAATAAGTTTTAGTGCACAGATTAAAACAAACAAACAAACAAACAAAACAAAACTCAGAACATGAGCAGAATTGTCAAAAAATCTGGGATGAAGTGAGAAGAAACAATGTAAGAATACTTAGGATACAGGATGAAATAAAAAAGCAAACGAATTGTAGAAGGAACATTTTCAACTAAATACTTAAAGAAAAATTTTCCCATGTTAGAATATAGTCCAACGTGCTCACCCAGGAATCATACAGAACATTCACTAGGACTAATCAAATGAGAAGCTCATCAATGCACATCATAATCAAAATGTAGACAGTTCAATCAATGAAAGAATATTAAAAGCTACAAGAGAAAAACACCAAATCGTATTCAGAGGCAAATCAATCAGGATCACATTTGACTTTTTAGCTTACACTCTAGAAGCAGGAAGATCCTGGCAGGAGATCTTTCAGTGTATGAATGACTACAACATACAAGTGGTGAAAATTATACCCAGCAAAACTTAGCTTCAAATTTAATGGGGAAATAAGAACATTTCACGATAACATCAAACTGGCAGCATCATGAACAGAAAATCAGCATTACAATGAATTCTCAAAGACAGACTCCAGATAGAAGTATAACAAAACAAACCTCGAAACCCAGAAACAGAGAAAATTCAATAAAAGCACACACTATCAATAGAAAACCAAGACAGCACAAAACTTACTAAGAAAGTATGATGAATATAAACCACAACCACATAACTATCCCATGTAATCTATGTGATATATATGAATGATCTCAATGTAGCAATCAAGACACACAGATTAGCAGATTGGATCAAAAACAAAAATCCATAAATTACTGCTAAAAGGAAACCCAATTTACAGCCTATGATATCCACAAATTGAAGGTGAAAGAGCAGAATAAAATCTATCAGGCATACGGCCCATGAAAGCAGTCTGGTGTTGCCATACTTATATCTGACAAAGTATATTCCAAACAAAAAATAAGTAAAAGAGATAAAAAGGCCACTACATCATAATAAAGGGAAGAATACAACAAGAAGATATAACCGTAGTAAATATACTCTCCAAACAGAAGCACTTTCATCTATGTGGATAAATTACTCAATGACATAAAAACACTTATGGACATCAGCAGGACAATACTGTGAGACTTTAATACTACTCTATCATCAACAGACTGATTGTCAAAGCATAATAACTATAAAGAGATCCCTAGGCTAAACAACCCCATAAATCAAATGAACATATTAGACATTTACAGAATATTCCACCCCAAATTGGCTGTATATACAGTCTTCTCAGCAGCACATGGACCATTCTCTAAAAGAGATCATATTCTAGTTCACCAAGGAAATCTCAGCAAATACAAAAAGTAGATATCATTCCATGCATGCTATCAGAAAAAGATGTCATGACCCTAGCAATTAACAACAAACACTATAACAGAAAACACACATATAAGTGGAGATTGAATGATACCTGTTTAAATGAAGAATTGATACAAGAAGACATGAGAACAAAAAATCAAATTCTTGGAAGTAAATGAGAATGAAGACACTGCATATAAAAATATTTGGTACAGCATGAAAACATTCTTCAGTGGAAAATTTATAGCCCTGAGTGCCTACATAAATAATCAGAAGACACTGTAAATAAATAAGCCTATATTCCACCTATAATCCCTACAAAAGGAAAAACAATCTAATCTGAAGTCTTGTAGAGGATAAGAAATAATGAGGATCAGACATGAAATCAAGAACAATTACAACAAAAAAACAATAAAAAAGAACAAAGAGTTGGCTCTTTGAAAAAAAATACATAAAATCGACAGACCCCTAGCCAATTTCACTGAAAAAAGGAAGGAAATGAAGGAAATCAACAAAATCACCAAAGAAAAAGGCATGATCACTACTGACCCCATGGAAACCCAATGGATTATGTGAACACATTTTAAAAAACTGTATTCTTCTAAATTAGATAATCTGGAAGTCATGGACAAATTTCTAGAAATATATAACATCCGCAATTTGATGCAGGATGATATTGAAATCTTAAATAGCCCAATAACATGCATTGAAATCTATAAAGAAATTAAAATCCTTCCAAAAAAGAAAAACCCAGGACCTAATGGATTTCCTGCTGAGTTTTACCTTACCCATGAGGAGGAGCTGAAATCTCTCCTGATTAAGCTATTCCAAGGAGGGAACTCCTTGTAACACTTTTTATGAAGTAATCATAACTCTGATACCAAGGACATATCAAAAAAGAAATCTACAGACCAATATCACTGATGAGCACAGACACAAAAATCCTCAATAAAGATCTAGGAAACATCATGCAAAAATCATCAGGAGAATTCATCACAATCAAGCGGGTTTTGTTCCAGTTATGCAAGGCTGGTTCAATGAAAGCAACAAAGACATATCAAAAAATGAAAAGTTCAGAACACTACACATGATGAACATAGATGGAAATTCCTTAATAAAATGAGAAAAATGAAGAATACGAAAAAATAACATATGCTGGATGAGTTGTGGGGAGAAAGGAACACTAATACTCTACTATTGGAAATGCAAACTGGTACAGATACTCGTTGTGGTTTTGATGTGCATCTCCCCATTGATTTTTTTTTTTAAGAGAGAATTTTCATTTCACCCTTTTTTTGTTTTTTGGTGCTAGGGTTAGAACCTTGGTCCCTCTACAGGCCAAACAAGTGTTCTACCACTTATTCACTGCTCAAGCCTCTCCCCATTGATTATTGATGTGAACAGTATTTTCCTATACCTGTTGGCTTTGTTCTTCTTTTTAAAAAAATCTATTAAAGTCTACCATTCCTTTTTAAATCAATTTTATTTTCTTCTGTTGGGTTCTGCAGTTCCTTACATATTGTCAAATACAATTTGCAAATATTTTTCCTGTTCTTTAGGTTATTGATTCTATCCTTTGTTACTCACAAGCTGTTAAATTTAATGCAATCCTGTTACTCAATTTCTGTTTGTTTCCTCTGTTTTGAAGGTGTATTCCAAAAAATACTTTGTTCATTCCAATATCCTTGGATGTTCCCCTATTTTTTTTCCAGTACTTTCATAGTTTTAGGTCTAACATCTAAGTCTTTAATCTACTTTAAGTTGATGTTTATAAATGGTGAAATATAGTAATCTAGTTTCCTTCTCTATATGGATATGACATATCATTTTCAAATATATATCTTAACAACTTTGTCAAAAAATGTTTCCTAATCTGGGCTGGAAATGCTTCTCAGTGGTATAGCACTTACCTAGCATTTGTATATCACTGGGTTTGTTTCTCAATATCACAAAATTGATTTTCTTAAACTTACTACATATATAAGTGTATTTATACATATACATGCATACATATATATACACAGGCAAAAATATATATATACTATCAGAACTTGGTTTTAAAGGTACCCAATGAAAATAATGACACATTTTAAAACCTACTTTTGCATTATGATGTTAAAAGCACATGTATTAAAACACAATTGGAAATTTTTATTTGCATTTGTAAAGTCAAAAAAATCTAAATTAGGGATACCGTCACAAATTTTGGTTAATTATAGATTTAATCATTATTGCTATTTTCTAAAAATAGACATTGTCAAAGAAATGAACTTTTTCTTTTCACGTTTCATATTATATTTATAACATTAGCTAGGTTACAAGATTTCTACTCTGGACACTATTTTTTTGGACACTGCTGAGTTGTTTGAATTTAACTTACTCAAAGTTCTGGCTGTATTAGAACTAAGAATTGACCCATTTATTTAGTTAACATGATATAATATAAAATTTTATTCAAATAAGTAGTGAAGTAAAATTGTAAAGTGTATTACTAGAAAAAATATCGCTGAAATGTGAAAAATTTCTGAAATGGGTGCAAAATGATAGGAGATTATAAAATACATGACCTAAACCACACATTATTTTATTAGCCAAGTTATTTAAGGAGATGTCATGCAGAATATTTGAAACAGGTACAAGATTTTTGAGAAAATACCTAATGTTTGGATTAAAATTAGCACTTAAAAATAAAGAATCAAAAATTCACAAAGTATATATCCAAGCAACATTATTTAAAAGTTATAAATTGTATTCCAAATAAAGATAACATATGTATTATAATATTTACTTAAATTCATATATATATATATATACTTTCATATCTGTTTTTATAGACATAAAGTACACTTGCAAATATTCTTCTGAGAATTATGAATGTTTTATAGACTACATTTACAGTTTTCAAAGTATTTGATTTGAATTTTATAATAGTACTATATACCAAATAAACCATTGATTTACATAAAGTCTGTAATGTAATGTGACTTATAAAATCTCATGAGGGTTTACTAAGCTTGTAATTTGGGGAAAAAGTAAATTTAGTTAGGTGTTATTCTTTAAATGTGAGGTATCCCCCAAAGGTCATGTGTGTGACAATGTGAAGGGTAGGGTGAAATGATTGGGTTGTAGAAACAGATCATTCATGGATTAACTGGCAACTGTCAGCTGGTAGACTGTGGCTGGAGGACTTGGGTCATTGGGAGCATGCCTTTGGGGTATATATTCAGTATCTGGCATGGAGCTTTTCTGCTCTGCTCTGATTCCCAATGTGATGGCTTGAGCTGTCTACCCTCTCTGCTGCCACGATACTCAGTGTCATCTCAAGCCTGGCGAAATGGAGCCTGCCTTGCATGGGCTAAGACCTCTGAAATCATGAGCCCTAAAATAACATTTCCTCCTAAAAGTATTCTTCTCAGGTCCATTCATCACAGCAGCATAAAAGCTGACTAAGACAGTCAAGCTAGACACTTTCCAAACTTTCTTCGAAATTACTTGGTGTGAATAAGAACCCATCCCTAAGAAACTCCATGATTTTCAAGCAACCTGAAATCTCTTTGCTATTTGAAGATTCTACCTATTTCAGGAAAGATACTTCATGATAGAACAGCTTTCACCATGTTAAAAATTTTGAATAATACTTATTACATTGCATAGTATAAATAGCATGACAAAACATAAACATTCTAACATTTAAGTAATGATATTTTAATATTGATTTTATTATTAAAACTTACCAATAAAATTTATAGGCAGAAATTATCTTAAGAAGTTATTTTATAAATACAAAATGTTTGAATGCTTTGGTGAGGAAAAAGAATTCTCCTTCCTTTAGCAGCATGTGATACACAGTTTGTTGTACTTTAATCAGATAGCTTTCACAATGAAAAATTGTCTTATCTTTTCAATTTGTAGCTCTTTGTACTTTAATCATTTAGAATTGAATGATCTCATAATACTGATATAATCTTACAAGAAATCAGAGGATATTTAAGACACATTAATCTGATTCATAAGTGTAATTTGATTTTTCAAAGATATGTCAAATGAAATTGGTTTAAAGGTTGTTTCCTTTATAGAAGCTCAAATGTTTCCAGTGCTACTGAGTGTCAATACAGAGTATAAGATGTGAAAGATTGTTCAGGTTTAATTTCTAAAGTGAAAAGACCTGTGGCTTTAGAAACATAGTGATCAGTGCTCTGAAATATTTATTCATTTATTTCATATAAACTGTATTGTATTTGATCTACTATATTTCCACTTTGCAACATTGGTTTTCTGTTAAACACTTATTATTCCACTGATTCCAAAAAATCTTGCAAAAATTTTTTAGTTAACCAAAATCATATTTTACAAAATACTTACCAAATCAATTTTACCAATTTCTGTTGCTTTATTGAAAAAAATGCAAATGTGGTTACATGGTAGTATGGTAGATGGCTAAGTTGCAGATATAAGCCTCAAGCTTACAATTACTTTACCTTGATTTATAAAAATGTACACTTGTTTGTAGTTTACATAGTTACCTACTTAATTTTTCTTATATACCTTTAACTGTATGTAAAAAGTAATTTCACTTTACTAATGTAAGGAAGTGAGTTCACATTTTATTCTGGGACACTTAAACAAGAAAAGGAAAATGAATAGGTTTTCTCCTGTTTACAATTAGACATTTTTAAAATGTTAGTTATTCATTTTATTTTTGGTACCAGGGCTTAAACCCAGGAAAGCTTAACTACTGAACAACATTCCTAGCCTTTTGTATTTTTTATTTTGAGACAGGATTTAGCTAAGTTGCTTAGAGTCTTGATAGGTTGCCAAGACTGGCTTTGAACTTGCGATCCTCCTGCCTCAGCTTCCATAGTTGCTGAGATAACAGGCATGCAATAACATGGCTGTCTTAATTTATTTTTAAAAGTACATTGTGATATTTTAAAAATTTGTAAACCATAATTACCAGCGAGACTAGTTTGGGTTATTCATGCTATGGAAGAAAGTTTTTTGTTGTTATTGCTGCTTTTTTTTTTTTTTTAATTTAGCAGTGCTGGGGATTGAATTCAGGGACTCATGCATACTAAGCAAGTTACATACCACTGAGCTACTACTTCAATCCTTTGCATGCTATAAAAACCAATGACCTGAAAATGTCAGCTACTTAAAACGTTACATGTTCACTAAGTGCATTGTGTGTTCTTCTCCATGTTTTTAGTAAAGGATTCACAGTAGTGGAAAAGCCCTCTGTGTTAGTCCAGTTTGCATCACTGTGTCCAAAATACCTGACAAGAACAACTTGGAGGACTGAAAGTATATTTTGGGTCACATTTTCAGAGATTTAGTCCATAATCCTCCAAATCCACTGATCTGGGCCCAAGGGACACAGAAAAATCATGCCAAATTGGCATAGAGGAAGAATTTTGTTCACCTAATGATGGCCATGATGGAGAAAGAGAGTAAGGGGTCATGAAGAAGGTGATCTCTTCATGGGAATACCCCCAGCAACCCACCTTCCTCCAGCCACATCTTACTATCCCACAGTTAACCACCCAGCACAGTAGTACAGTGAAACAAGGAAGGATTGCTTAGGTCACAGTTCCCATAACCTAATCATTTCACCTCTGAACATTCTTGCATTAACACAGGAGTTTTTGGAAGATATATATCCAAGCCACAACACCCCTGATTGAATGATGTAGATTTCAATTATGGATTAAACATGGAGAGAGACAGACACAGAGAGAACTTTACCAATGTTCCACTGGTTCTTAAAATTATTATCTTTTCCAACCTAGGTGCTTGTTATGAATTTAGTTTCTATTCCTACTTTTGGGGTTAACCAATCAGTTACTCTAGAATTGTGACTTAATCTGTTTTAGAAAGTCTTTTATGCATTCTGAGAAAAAATAGAGCTTGAGAATCACTGAAGTAGGCAAACCTTGACTAAATTTAACTTCAAATATGTGGTAATATACAGTATACTACCAAGCATTCTGAAAACAATTGGAGACATTTAGTAATGAGCAACAATGAATTATCATGAGTGGAACTACAGAAAAATACCAATTATTGTTTGGCCCTAGTCTACTCCTTCTGTAACCATTATTATGAATAAATTTTTATTCCATACTTATTAAAAGGAAAACTTTGCACTACTAAGACACAATAGGCACTTAGCACTCGCATTTAAAATAAATTTGAAGAGTAAGTTATTTTATCCAGATTGATGAGGAGCAACATGAAATGGTTATTGTTAACTGCCTACATGAGCTTATCTATCAATTGGTTCAAGCTGGTGGGCTGTAACTTTATATTGAGGGCTCTGGAATCAATGTGAGATGTATTATTAATAAATGTTAAGATCAATCCAATTAGGAATTTTCACGTGGGCAGGGAGAAAGGACACGTAATGTCCTCCCTACTTAATAAAAACTGAAGCAATCTATGAGAAGAAATGGGATTTAAGAAGATGAAAAGTGAAGAGTTGATAATCATAGTAGGCAGTATTCCTAAGGACACACAATAATGCTTTTGTAGGAAAAAAAGAGTGTCAGAAATTATAATAGTTGAGAAAGCAGAAATGTCTCACATAGTGCTTTGGTTCCTTTGTGGTTCAGTCTTCTTTTCCGTTGATTCATTCATTATTAGGCCAGTTTCATTCCCTGATTTCTCCTTACCACACAAAACATAAAAGTCTGTTTTTTCCTTGAAAGTACATTGATTCTGCTGCTGAAGAAGTAGCTCAGCAGTTGGAGCACACACCTGGCATGCACAAGGACCTAGGTTCAAACCCCAGCACTATATACACAATAAGTGTTGGAGAAACAAAAACTAGATGAAAAAATAAAAATAAAATTGAATCTTTCTCTCATGCTCTCTCTCTTCCTCCATCTTCTTTTTTTGAAAAAATAAAGTACTTTGATTCTTATATTTATGAAAACATATTATGTCTAACTTGTAGCTTTATCATTATGTACATTTGGAAATATAGCCACTTTTAATTATTTAGGTGATTAATTCATCTGAGTAAAATCTCATGAAGCATCTCTTTAACCTAGTATACTACCAAAGTATTCTTGAAATAAGTGTTATAAATCTGATCTGATTTGATTCTATCATTGCCTTTAATTATTCTAAATATACATCATTTAATATGATTCATTCTATTTTTATTTGCTTGGCTAAATATCACATATTTAGCCACCTATGTGATTGTGCAATACTTATTTTCATACCACAAATAATTAAATGGGATTAATCTTTTTTCCCTCAATAGAATAAACCCGTGAACTCCATAAAAAATCAGGGAAGGTAGACAAACTTCAGTGACTAGAGTTTCCAATGGCATTATGCTAAGCAGAACATTATATTTGGATTGTAATTTTCCATTTTTATCTTGACTTGCCAATAGAAAATGAACACAAATAAATCTGAAATCAGTGTTTATACTAATTACAGAAATGAAAAAAAGTAAAGATCAAAATAAATGCACATATAAGGAGAGGAGAATCTTTTAGGTGAAGTTTCAGAGAGGCCATAAATCATTTCTAACTCTAATATTAATTTACATTTTTTCACTGAAATAAAAAAGTATTTTGAATTTAAAGACATGGAAGTCTAAATAAATAGCTTAAATTTTCTCCTTTTTTAGCAATACTCTTCAATTTTAATTGACAAAATTGATTATATTTGTTGTGTACATATATTGAAATTCATATACACTTTCTGATGCTCATTCAGCTAATTAATGAGTGTATTAAACTAATTGTTTTGTTGTGAGAACAATTAAAATATAATTTTAGCAATTTTCAAGAATATCATACACTGTTATGAAGCACAGTCACAATTTTTTAAAATGCCACCAGAATTTTTTCTCCTAATGGAAATTTTGTATATGTGTGGCAATATCTCTTCCATACTTCTTCTCCCCACCTCTAGCCCTTGGTATTCTACTGTCTACTTCTATGATGTCAGTTTTTTTTTATAGTCCACATATAAGTGGAACCATGTGGTGTTTGCCTATCTATGCCTGGTTTTCTTCACCTAACATAATGTCCTTCAACTTTATCTATGCTGTTGTAAAGGGCACAAATTGCTTTTTTTTTAAAGATAGAATAGAAATCCATTGTGGAATGTTTTTCCATCTACTCAGGTCTTCTGTAATTTCTTTTTTTAAGTGTTTGATAATTTTCTTTGTAGAGGTCTTAATATCCTTTGTA
This sequence comes from Aplodontia rufa, assembly GCA_004027875.1. Lineage (NCBI taxonomy): Eukaryota > Metazoa > Chordata > Mammalia > Rodentia > Aplodontiidae > Aplodontia > Aplodontia rufa. The sequence goes on along the minus strand of PVKS010024051.1, from coordinate 4,363 downwards.
AGGTTAATGCCCAAGCATATCATTTTTTGGAGGAGATGGTGAATGGGAGAGATTTCCTGATCTCTTCTGCGGATTTGTTGCTGGAGTAAAGGAAAGCTAGAGACTGACTGGAGTTGAACTTGTAGCGAGTTACTTCGCTGAAATCACCTATAAGCTCTAGGAGTTTTCTGGTCGATGATATTGGGTCTTCTAAGTATAGAATCATGTCATCAGCAAATAGAGATAACTTAACTTTCTCTTTTCCTTTATGAATACCTTTGATTTCCTTGTCTTGCCTGATAGCTCTGGCAAGGGTTTCAAGGACTATATTGAACAAGAGTGGGGAAAACGGACAGCCTTGTCTTGTTCCTGAAATCAGTGGAAATACTTTCAGTTTTTCTCCATTGAGGATAATGTTGACTATGGGTCTGTCGTTAATGGATCTGACATAGTTAAAGTATCTTCCCTTGATCCCTATCTTTTCCAAAGTTTTAAGCATAAAGTGGTGTGGAATTTTATCAAATGCCTTCTCTGCATCAATTGGGATGATTATATGATTTTTGTTTTTAATTCATATGTTTATGTGGTGGATTACATTTATTGATTTGCATATGTTGAACCAGCCTTGTTTTCCTGGAATGAAGCCCACTTGATCATAACTTATTATCTTTTTAATGTGCTTTTGTATCTGATTAGCTAAAATTTTATTAACGATTTTTGCATCAATGTTCATCAGGGAAATTGGTCTGCATTTTTCTTTTCTTGATATGTCTTTGTTGTGTTTTGGAATCAGTGTAATATTTGCTTCATAAAAAGTGTTTGGGAGTGATCACACTCTATCAATTTCCTGGAAGAGCTTGTAGAGGATCCGTATTAGTTCTTCAGTGAAGGCTTGAGTAGATGGAAAAACATTCCATGCTCATGGTTAGGCAGAATCAATATAATAAAAATGGTCATTCTACACAAAGCCCTATACAGATTCAATGCAATCCCCATCAAGACACCTATGGCATTCTTCACTGACACAAAAAAAGCTATTCTCAAGTACATATGGAATAACAGTAGACCTAGACTAGCCAAAACATTACTCTATAGAAAGGAAGAAGTAGGGGGTATCTCAATTCTTGACCCGAAATTATAATACAGAGCAGTAGTAGCAAAAATAGCATGGTATTGGTATTAAAATAGAACCAAAGATCAGTGGAACAGAATAGAAGATCCTGAGACAAACCATCATATCTTTAACTATTTGATATTTGATAAAGGGGGCAAAAGCATAGTGTGGAAGAAAGACAGCCTGTTAAACAAATGGTGGTGGACACATGGACAGCCATGTGTAGACAACTGAAGCTGGATCCTTATCTTTCACCTTGCACAAAAATTAAATCAAAATGGGTCAAAGATCTGGATATTAAGCCAACAAGTTTAAACTGACTAGAAAAAGAAGTAGGGTCAACACTACATGACATAGGCGTTAGCAGCGCCTTCCTCAACAAAACTCCCATGGCTCAATCTGTAAAGTCAAGAATAAATGAATGGGATGCAATTAAACTAAAAAGTTTTTGCACAGCTAAAGATCTAGTCAAAAGCATCATGAGAGAACCTACAGAATGGGAGAAAAACTTTGCCTGCTACACCTTGGACAGAGGGCTAATATCCAGAATATATGAGGAACTAAAGAAACTAAACATCAAAATCACAAATAATCCAATCAATAAATGGACTACAGATCTAAGAAGAAACTTCTCACCAGTGGAAGTCCAGAAAGCCCATAAATATATGAGAAAATGCTCTACATCATTAGTTATAAGGGAAATGCAAATCAAAACTTCAATGAGATACTACCTCATTCCACTTAGAGTGGCAAAAATGAAAAGTTCTAACAACAACAGATGCTGGAGGGGCTGTGGGAAAAGAGGAACACTCACACTGCTGTTGGGATTGCAAACTGGTTCAGCCACACTGGAAAACAGTGTGGAGAATCCTCAAAAAATTGAGAATGGAACCACCTTATGACCCAGCTATCCCACTCTTGGGTATTTTCCCAAAAGAGTTAGAATCATCGTATTATGTTGATGTGGCTTCCTCAATGTTTATAGCAGCTCAATTTACTGTAGCTAGATTATGGAACCAACCCAGATGCCCCTCACTCGATTAGTGGATACAAAAACTATGGTACATATGTACAATGGAATACTACTCGGCCATTAGAGAAGACGATATTATGGCTTTTGAGATCAAATGGATGGAGATGGAAAGAATTATGCAGAGTGAAGTATCCCAATTTCAGTGACTCAAGGACCGAATGGTATCTCTCATCTGTGGAAGCTAGAATACATGGGGAAGCAGTACATTAGATGGCTAAGCTAATAATAACCTCAAATTGTATGATTCTCAATGCAACAGGGAGATGTCTCCCTAGAACACTTGAAGGTGTAGAGAGGGGGCTGGATGTGGGAGGGTGTAGGAAGAAATGCTAGGAGACTGGAGGGTGGGAATATGGGGGAATCATCTCAGAAGGAGATCTCTGTCCTACATGAAATATCCATTTAACTCAGGACTTCTTCTGGGGGAAACAGCAACAGGTGGAACCCAAGCTGGACATCCATGATATGGCATTAGCCTTGGATACCTAAATATATATATACATTGGTTATTGAATATTTGATAATGTTTTCCCCTCAAATGTATGTCTATATCCATCTAATAAATTTTTTAAAAAAAGAAATGCATTGTGAATTTATATCACATTTTCTTTAATTGATGGACACAGGCTGGTCTTTCTCCTGGCAAATATGAATACTGCTACAATGAAAATAGCCATGTATCTCTTCAACACACTGATTTCATTTCTTTAGGCTTACATCCAGTAGTGGGATTGCTGGGTTTTATGGTAGATATATTTTTATTTTAGTTTTTGAGGAATTCTCACTGTGTTTTCTATAATGACTGTATTAATTTACATTTCCACCAACAATAAATAAAGGATTCACTGTTCTCTACCATCCACCCTACACTTGTTGTCTTCTTTTTGTTTCAGAAAGAAATAATTTTATTTATTTTTCCATCTCATGTTTGTTTTCCTCCATTTAGTTGTATATGTGATGCTGGGAATCAAATCCAGGTACTTGTACATTCCAGGCAAGTGCTCTACTGCTGAGCAACTGCTCCGCGCCAACACTTGTTGTCTTTGATTGCCAATATAATAGGCATAAGGTGACATCACATTGTGGTTTCTATTTACATTTATTTGATGACTGGTAATGTTGAGAATTTTTTTATATACTTGGTCTGTTCTATTTCTCCCTGTGAGTAATATCCATACAGATTCTTTGCCCATTTTTATTTGGATTGTTTCTTTTATTATTAATTGAATTATTTATATATTCAGGATATTAATACCCTACAAGATACCTGAATTGCAAATATTTTATCCCATTATATCTATTGTCTCTTTACGCTTGTGAAAGGAAGAGCCAGCTATATGTTACCTACATGAAACTCACTTCACTAATAAGGACAAACATAAAATGAAATCAGGGATGACTGGGAATGATGACTGGGAAAGAAAAGAAAAAGAAAACAAAGTAAAGGAATAGAAAGAGATATTCCATGCAAAGGAAAACAGAAAAGGTAAAGGTGTAACTAAACCTGTATCAGATAAAATAGACCTTAAGACAAAAGCTATAAAATAAAATAAGTTTATTAAACAATGATTAAAAAGTAAGTTCAGGGGCTGGAGTGGTGGTCAACAGTTACGGTGCTTGCTTGTCATGAGCAAGGACGAGGACATGGCTTCAAACCCCAGCGGCTTCGAACCCCGGCAACACATACAGAGCCAAGTGTCAAAGCAACTGGGGCCACATGAAAAACTAAATAAAATTGATTCTTTCTCTCTCTCTCTCTCTCACTGTCCCTCTTAAAAAAAAAGTCAGTTCATCTGAAGGATATATATCCACCCTCACAGCACTAAGTGTACAAAGTAAGTATCTGTACTTCTGAAGGGAGAGTTGAAATATAATATGATTACTTTGGGGGACTATAATATTCTATGTTCAGCAATGAGCAAAGAATGTCAGTAGGAAAATATAAGACTTAAACTACATGTTAGGCCAAATGCACCTAACAGACACAATTTCTTCCAAGAGCAGCAGAACACACATTCTTAAGTTCACATGGAACTTTCTAAGGAAATAACATGTATTTGGCCCAAAACAAGTCTTAACAAAATTAAGAATATTGAAATCATAGCAATTAACTTTATGCAACAATGCTATGAATCTAGAAACTGATAGCAGGCAAAATTTCAAAAAATTTTCAAATACATGAAAATAAAAAAAAGTTGAACAACCAATGAATCAAAGAAGACATTAAAGTGGAAATT
>PVKS010024050.1:0-31584 GCA_004027875.1 Aplodontia rufa | reverse complement strand
AGGCATGTAAGTGTATATATGTGTGAGAAAGAGAATGTGCATGCTCAGATGAATGCCTGGGGCAAGACCCTACTCTGTATCTTCAGGCCAGTGAGTGGGTAGGAAATTGTTCCCCCAGTTATGAGCAGAGAAGCAAAGAGCTGACCCAGTCCTATGAAAGTGTTTCAAGAGCTACACTCTTAACCAGCTACTCCTCTGACTCATAAAGTCTTGAGCAAGAATCCCTGTGAGCTTAACAGATTGTAATTTTGGTTCTTAACAGGAGAGTCCTACCTCCCTGGCTCGCTCATGTCTTTCTCTATTGTACTCCACCATCATTAGAATCCAGTGTTTATTAATTTTGTTATAGAGTCTCTATGTTGTTTTAGTTTTTAGGTTTTCCCATATGGATAATTGGTTCAGATTTGTCTTTAAACAAGTTGAGAATCCCCCTAATAAAAAAAATTTTTTAATAAAGAAAGAGGGGACAGAAAGAGAAAGAGAGAAGCAATTTTTATTTAATTTTTCAAGTAAATCATTACTCAGACACTTCGTTGTGTACGTGGGTGCTGGGGTTTGAACTCGCGTACTCGCACATTCCAGACAAGCGCTGTAACCTCCAAGCCACCATTCCAGCCCTAATAAAAAAATTTTAAATCTGAAAAATTTGAGCCCCAACATGATGCCACAAGTGGGCAGTTCTATCCTTGACCTCATATGACAGATGGAAGTCAAAACTCATTCACACAAAAGTGGTATAGAAATTTAACAGGGTGGGGGTAGTAGTGATACATGCCTGTAATCTCAGCTGTCTGAGAGATGACACAAGTTTGAGGCCAGTCTGGGAAATTTAGCAAGACTCTGTTTCAAAACACAAAAAGAAAAAAAAAGTTGAGCAAGAGGGCCTTAGGATGCAGCTCAAAGCAGTGGTAAAGCACCTGGGTTCAATCACCGGTACAAAAGAAAAAGTATAAACTTACGTTCATGCTATGGTATAAGGTATGTATGACACATAAGTGCGTTTTGTGTGTAGACATGGGTTCTATCATCCAGAAATTGCATTCTCTGTATGCAGATTTCTAAATCTGAAATGTGAAATCCTTGTGATCCGAACCATTTCAGATAAAGGACATTAGATCTGTAAAGAGTAAAAAAATATATATATACAGAGTGTGGTGGTGCGTGCTTGTAATCCCAGCAGCATTGGAGGCTGAGGCAGGAGGATCACAATTTCAATACCAACCTCAGCAGCTTAGTGAGGCCCTAAGCAACTTAGTAAGACCCTACTTCAAAATTAAAATTAAAAAAAAAAAAAGTGCTGGTAATGTTGCCCAAGAGCCTCCTGGGTCCAATTCCTGTTACCAAAAAAAAAAAAAAAAAAAAAGAATAAAACACATCACCCACCCTGTGTCCTCTTGTGAGGCTTGTCCAGTTTACTACTCAATTTATCAAAGCAGAACCTACTGTGTGCTTTAGTTTTAGCTTTCTTCACACTGTGAACATCTGCTAAATACTTAATATGGACAAAAATATATGAACAATTATTAAATAAATTTACTTATATATTTAAAAACAATATATGCATATGGTAAATTCAAATAGTGAAGAAAGGTTATAAAATAAAAAAAATAGGTTTCCTTTGGAGCTCTCCTGATTCCTATTGTATGACCCACAGATAACCTACTCTTAAGTTCTTACTTAGAGTTTCAGGAAATTGGGGGGAAAATAGCTCCAGTATATATAAGCATCCCTATATTGTTTCTTTAAAAAAAAGTAAAAATAAAAAATTTACTATTCTTTGCTGTTCTTCATCTTCCAGTTAATTAAATCATATTACATAATTTATTCTCCACCAAAAATCCTGTCAGTAATTAAGCCACAACCCAAGGCTGGGTCTCACAAGCAGGCTTCGTGATAACAACTTATAGAAACCTTTGTTCTAAAATGCAGTAGGAGCTCCCATCTTTTAACTGAAACTATCAAAAATAAACACTAGAACAAAGTGATTAACAAAACAGAGGGAGGGGCTGGAGAGGTGGCTCAGTGGTAGAGCACTTGCCTGGCATGTGTGAGGTTCCGGGTTCGATCCTCAGCACCCCATGCACAAATAAATAAAGGAAATGCAAAAAACAAATGAATAAAATTAACTCTCTCTCTCCCTTTCTTTAAAAATTAAAAAAGTTAAAAAAAAACAGAGGGAAACTGATTTCCAAACCAGTGACCAAATCCAATGAGGGAAAGATGCCAACCCGGACACAATTAGAAAGTCCAGAGAAGAGCAAGAGGACCAACTAAGAAAGGTCAGACATTAGCACCAGCTAAGTCACAGACAAGTGCAAATGGCTGCTATTTTTAAAGGAGACCAAAGAAGAAGCAATGACCACAGATAAAAAGGGAACATGCTGAACTACTGAGAAAGTGCTAATTTTGAAAAGGGAGTTGAGTGTTTATGCTTTAATAGATGCTCCAGGGCACTTTAAAATAGAAATGAATTCTAATCAGTAGCAGAACTGACACAATAAACTATAACTCAAGTGTTTATGTGTCTAACAATCTAAATACACAGCCATCTATGTCATAAAAATATTAAAATTTTACTTGAACATATTGGAGCCGTGGTTGTGCTTTGCGCCATATAATAATGCTTTGGGTCTCAGAACAAGTTGGATTCTTTTGTGTTGTGTGAGTGTGTGAGAACATATACGTGATTTAATCTAGATACAGTGCATCTCCTTTACAACCTCCATTTTTCTCTGTTGTTGTTGAAATAGTCTCCATGTGGCCAAATGGAATTTCTCCCTTGAGGGTCTAACTCCAAAATTCTTCACTTTTTAAGACTTTTCAACTTGTCCACTCATCAAAGCTGAAGTCTGTTACATATTGTACTCCAGTGCTCTTAGTATGCGCCTGGGTCTCCTATGGCACTTACTAACCTGTACTGTTATAAGTTTTACGTGTGCACCTGTCTATATTGGTGGCTTTGTTGAAGCCAAAAGACAATGTATCTTTGTGTCCTAGCACCTAAAATAGTACCTATCACATGGTGGTCCTTGAATAATTAGTTAATAGAAATAGACAACGTGCAGTTTTCTTGTTTCTCAACTTCATAAAATTATATTTATTTTTTAAAGAGAGAGAGAAAGAGAGAAGATAATTTTTTATTTTTTCATCTGCTTTTTGTTTTTCCTCCACTTAGTTGTGTCTGTGGTGCTGGGGATCAAACCCAGGTCCTCCCACATGCCAGGCAAGTGCTCTTCTGCTGAACCACCTCTCTCCAGCCCCAACATTACCTTTTAATAATAAAAATTCCAGAACACTTGTAAAAGTAATAATGCCTGGTTATTTTAGGGATTTTTGCATAATTTTACTATTTTGAGAACTCTCCCCTCACCTTATTATTTATGCCTTCATAGAGTTACAAGGAATTATATTGACTGGTGTGCCTTACAGAGCTTTACAAAATTTTGCTGATTGTCTGATGATTCCTTGATTAAAAACTCAGACGAATCAAACAGTACAATCCTTGAAATTTGTCAAGATAAAACAAGAAAGGATTTTAGAGAGCTGTGGAAGTACTCTCTGGAGCAGGGGACTCCAGGCTTGCCACTTAGGTAAGATCATAGCAACCTATGTCCATAATGGACAAAAGTTTGTTAAGAGAAATAAGAAAATACAGCCTGATCATGTGATTTTTTGTTTCCTAACCAAAGGCAATTTTCTTAGGCATTCTTGTCCATCTTGTGGGATCTTGATACCTGCTTATTATCACAGAAAAAAAAAACTTACTGTGGCTCCAGATGACTCATCACCTGCATCCAAGGGTTCAGTATAGGCAAATGCCAAGGTCAGATGCACCCTGAGGATCTCAGCTCCTGTACTCTCCCCTAGAAAAGCTGTCTAAGGGTGTCGGAATGTTCAAAAACACTGCCTGGGATTATGATCTTCAAACTTTTGTTTACATATTCTACTTTTTTTCAAAAAAACATATGCCCCAATATAAACTTTTGATAATAGGTTATATACATACATTTCTGTATCAATATATGATGTAAATTATAAAACCATACATAGAGTAAATATCATATAAATGAGATAATAGAAAAATAAATAAACAATAATACCCTTGTGGGGGCAAAAATGAGGTGTTGATGGTCCTATTGACAGTATAATGCTTCTAGAATCAAAACCATGTGAGATTGGAGCAAGAAAAGGCAAACAGACAGGCCAATGAAACAGCATGTAATATCCAAAAATCAGACCAACTTCTTGGAAATTCAGTGTGTATGTGTGTGTGTGTGTGTGTGTGTGTGTGTGTGTGTGTGTGTACATACATGGCACTATCTGAAATCAGGGAGAATGCTTAATACATAATCTTACAATAATGGGGAAGTCACTTGAGGAAAAAATACACCTGAACCTGACAGTGCATGTGACAGTAAATTACAAATGGATCAGAGATCTGAATGTATGTAAGCATTTACCTAAATAAAACCACACTCCTTCCCCCACCCACCTACCTCTGCCAAAGCAAACCAAAACAAAGTAATGCAGGGATGTGTTCTCCTCCTGGACTACATATATCAGAAGAGCATGTGCATGGGAAAAATAAAACCATGTTCTAAGTGCAATGGTGCATGCCTGTAATCCTATCTAATTGGAGGCTGAGAAAGAAGGATCTCAATTCCAGGCTAGCCTCAGCAACTTAGTGGGACCCTAACTCAAAATGAAAAAGTAAGAGGGCTGGGGATGTAACTCAGTGGCAGAGCACCCTGGGTTCAATCCCCAAGTACCTCAAATAAACAAATAAAACATAAATAAATCAAAACATAAGTTACTAATTGGGAAAAGATATTTGCAATTTAATCTCAAAGAATTATTGTCACTGATATAAAAAGAGTCCCTAAAAGTTAAAAGACAAACATCAAAAAAAATTTTTTAGATAGCATTAAAATAAACTCCAGGGAGTTTTCAGAAGAAAAATTTAAATGGTTCTTCAAAGATGAAACTCTGCTGAATACAATTTAAAATGTAAATTTAGCCATCACCAAGATAGCATCATTTCCCTACTGGATTAACAAAAGCACATAACTTATCAGCACTCTCTGTTACTGAAACTGATTAGAAACAGATTCTCTGATACCTGCTAATGGAGTTATGTAATGCATAACTGCTAGGGAGAGGAATTCAGCAATATGCAGAAAAAATATGTATCTCCCCTTTGACTCATCAGCCCCACTAATGGGAGCCCAATCTAAATTGGTAATTGCAAAAGTAAAATATGTCTTATGCATCTTAGTTATTTAAAGATTATTTATTATAAGAAATATTGAGCTGTGCACAGTGGCACATGCCTGTAATTCCAGCAGTTTGGAAGTCTGAGGCAGGAGGATCGCAAGTTCAAAGCCAGCCTCAGCAACTTAGCAAGATCCTAAGCAACTTAGTAAGACCCTATCTCAAAATAAGAAAAAAGGGCTGGGGATGTGGTTCAATGGCATTATGCCCCTGGGTTCAATCCCCCCTATCAAAAAAGAAAAAGAAATATTGAAAGCAATCAAACATCCATTAGTAGGGGACTGGCTGAATAGATAATAAAATGATGTGTAGTATAACCTTGTAAAGGACTGAGGGTGATCTCTGTGCACCTGTATCCCAGGATATCATGGTCAAGGTGCAGGGTGGTGTGAGGCAGCACACAACATTTTGTGTAGCAAAGAAACGCTGGAAGTTTAAATGAAGACTATCAACAGGGGGTGGATGGGAGAGTGATGGGATAGACGTCTCTTACTATAACTTATTACACAGATTTGACTTTGAAAACGTACATGTTTCATCTCAAAAGATAAAATCCACTAAAACCACCTTCTCTAAAAATTGAAAGCAAGTTAAAAGAATGAACTTATTGTATATTAAGTCAGTGATATTACCATGTAGAGGGAAGAATTATTCCAGTTTAACCCGTGAACATAATACTATAGTGCAGTAGAACATATTTTAAGGACAAATATAGCTCCAAATATATATTAAACAACTTTAAACTTAAATTTTAAATTTATTTGTTTGTTTTTAAAGGGAGAGAGTCAATTTTATTTATTTTTTCATCTAGTTTTTGTTTTTCCAACACTTAATTGTGTATGAGGTGCTGCAGTTCAAACCCAGATCCTCACACATGCCAAGCAAGTGCTCTACCACTGAGCCATCTCTCCAGCTCCTTAAACTTCTAAGTTTAAAATAGTGGTTTAATCATTGTATTACAGCATAATATAAATCAGTAATTGTAGGAATGTACTTAGAACTTAGGATTATTTAGTATAGAAAAAAGAGATAAATGTACAAAATTTTAAAAAGTTAAGTAAAGGTCCTGTAACATTATATTTGAATTGGAAATACCAATTTAAACTCATGGTGTTTTTCTTTTTAAAGGGGTGTGTGTGTGTGTGTGTGTGTGTGTGTGTGTGACATAAATGCTTATCTATGTTAGTTAGCTTTTTGTGGATGTGACCAAAATGCCTGAGAATAACTCAGAGAAGGAAAAGCTTATTTTGGGCTCCATGCTTCAGTCAATGCTGGCCAACTCCATTGGTTGGGTCTAAAGTGAAGCAGAAGTTCATGGTGGAAGGGCATGGCAGAGGAACGCTGCTCAGCTCTTGGCAGTCAAAAGGAGAGAGAGGTTGAGGAGCCAGGGACAAAATATAATCCTTAAGGTCATACCCCCAGTGACCTATGTCTAGCCATACCTGCTGCAGTTACCCGCCATTACAGTAATCCATTCAAGTTATCAATCCATCAAATGGATCAATCCACTGATTGGATTACAGCTCTCAGGCTGTGATTATTTCACCTCTGACTATTTCTCATTGCCTGACATGAGTTTTTTGGGGGCTACCTCATGTACAAACCATAACTCTATCTCTGTCCACAAAAAAAGTGAGAAGGAATCTTCATGTCTGTATCAGTGAGTTCTGTGCATATTGAATAAACTAAAGGAAATCACACAGTTTGCCTCTATGAACATTATTTTTTTGCCTGTGTTACACTCTGGTGACTCAAGGTTAGCCGCTGAGTCTGTGCCTTCTCATTTCAGGATAGAGGGCTCAATTTGGGACAGACACTCTTTGTGGCCTCAGGAAAGTAACAGGCAGAGCTGAACCATGTGGCGGTTTTGAAAACTTGCACTTAACGTGACACATGTTCACCCGTCAAAGCATGTCACAGGTCAAACCTGGAAGGGTGAAAAGTGTGTTCACCAGACATCAAATCCGCCAGTCCCTACGTCTTGTGAGCAATAAATTTCTGTTGTTTATTACCCAGGCTGAAGTTATGTGCAGTTGTAGCAGGAATGGACTAAGACAGCAAATCTACTTGAAATATCTGAATTCTTTCAAACTCTGCATCTTACAGGGTGGTCTGTATAAGAAATATGAATTGTATTTAAGTAGCCTCTTATTAAATCTATTTAGTCCATTTCATGCTTAAAGACAGAAAAAGGAAATTCCTTTAATGCAAAACCCAACCCTATCATCAACTAGAATTCTGGGACCCTGGGTTACTCAGCAAAGCCATTGGTAAATTTACTATATACAACGTATGTTTCCCCCCATGATGTAGTGTGGACCTTTTACTGCACTTCTTTTGAAAAGGATTTTAATATTTTGTCTCCTGAAATGTAAAAATGTTCTTCAGATAATGTGTGTCACATTTAGAGACTGGGGGAAAGAAAAGGTGAATGTAAAAAAGAGAGTTGAATGTAAAAGAGAGTTGATTACATTCCTAAAATTTTCAAAACTTCCTTTTGCATTTGTTAAATGGATATGGGTTTGATCAAACCTTTCTTGTCAACTCTCTGGCACCTACTAAACAACAGGAAGAGAATACTTGGAGCCCTCTTGAAGGATTAGGGCATAGCCAGCATTTGGCATCTCAGCCCATGCTCACTTCCAAAATACTCATGCTCACTAAAATATTCATTTAATATTCAAATCCTTGTTATTAATAACTTAAGATCAAGTCCCATACCAGTTCTTTATATGATTTAATTTACTATATTTCCTTTAGCCTTGGAGACCCCCAACTCTAAGAAAGCTCTAGAGAAGGCACTGGTCATGGAGGATTGGAAGAAGTGGAGGAATTTAGCTGCTGAAGTAGAAGCAACCCCAGGCCTGAGTCAGTGGCAGATGCATGCTATCATTCTAGTCATTTATGTCAGAAGCTGTTTCCATAGTGGATAACGCTTTTCCCAAATATGCTGTGAATTCATGAGCAACAGAATATGCATGTTAGTAGAGGAAGAGAATTCACTTTGCTTCTCCTCTACTACCTCTCAGATTAGGGCTGAAACCAAATTGCCGCACAGTCCTTTTTTAAAATTTAATTTAATTTTTTTCATGTGTTAAACCAGAATTTACCCCCAAATTGCCCAATCCCTAGTCTCTTGACTATTCTACATTTTGCACTACAAGCAATATCAATGCTTAGATTGTGAACTTTCCAAAATTAAATGATTGCACAAATATTATTGGATTCTTAGAGGGGTAAAGAGTATGCTACATTGTTGATTGTCTCCCTAGATCCCACCCTGTTCTCGCTCTTCTTCCCTCCCCCCATCTCCTCTCTCACCTCTCCACCGTTCCACACATATCTATGGTTGTCCTAGATTATGTGTTGCCATGCCCCTGCTGGGTCCAATAATTGAGCCTGACCACCTTTCACCCAAGATTGGGTTTAGCTCCAGCCTCTACAAATGAGTGAAAACATCCGACCCTTGACTCTCTGCATTTGGCTAACTTTGCTCAGCACGATTTCTTCGACAGCCATCCATTCACCTTCAAAGGCCACAATATCAACAAGCCCTTTAAGAGAAACTCTCTTCAGAGTCCTAATTTTATACCTCCCTTGCTGCTACCATTGTCCACTTTCAACTGTCTGTCTTTGGTGATTAGATATCAACATCTGCTATGTGATGATGAGAGCAATCGAGACCAGTCTTTTGGATTATGTGGATTAGAGTGTTTGAGGGAACTTAATTCTAATTATTACAGAACAAAAGTACAAATAATTTTGGAAGTGAGCCATAGAAATACTTCCTTTATAGAGCAAAGTTGTGTCACTGAAGACCTACAAGCTCTAAGAATGCTCTAGAGGAGACAATGGTTGTTGGGAAGGAAGGAAGGTAAAGGCATTTAGTTGCTAAGTCAGAAGTGGCCTGGAGCCTGTGTCAGCAGCAAGTCATTTGGAATACTAACCTAAAAGGACAGGAGGCTCTTACCTGAAAGAACATTAGTCACATTGTCTTTGACACGGCTTCACAGGGGCAGGTTCATATTTGTAGGGAGGGTAGGTAGAATCACCATCATTTAAATTGATGAATCTTACAAATTATATTTTAAATATATACTTGCAAGTGGTACATTATTAAATTCACAAGTTAAATGTCCTTGAGAAATGTTTCCACTGGATATTCAGAGACCCCCCTATTATACCTTCACCACAAAAGTCAGATTTGTTCACAAAGAAGCAAAAATATAAATTAAATGGAACAAGCCTTCCAAAAAACTAAGTTGAGTCAGTTCTGCTCTTGCCAATTACTACATGTGGCTTTAGAAAAGCCACTTTATGGGCTGGAGTGATGGTTCAGCGGTTACAGAGCTTGCCTGCCATGCAAGAGTGTATGGGTTCAAACCCTAGCACCACATACACAATGGAGTGTCCTAGCAATGAAAGCCATTGAAAAACTAAAATAAAATTGATTCTCACTTCCTCTCTCTCTCTCTTTCTCATTATCCCTCTCTCTGAAAAGAAAAAAAAAAAGAAAAGTCACTTTATTTTCTTTGGGTCTTATTTTCCTCATTTGTAAAATGAGAAGATTTGATTTAATGATGATCAATATTTTTTATAATTTAATTTTTATAATTTAATTTGTTCTTTGTGTTATGGTGCTTGCCTGGCATGCACAAGTACGTGAGTTCAAACCCCAGCACCACGTACACAACTATGTGTCAGAGCAACGAAGGCCATGTGAGAGATTAGATAAAAATTGATTCATTCTGTTTCTCTCTATCTCTCTCACTGTCCTTCTCTCTTTAGAAAAAAAAAAAGACATTTGGAGTAAACAATCATTTGACCCTTTACACATGCATGATAGAGTTGGGAGGAAAAAGGTAACTGGTGCCCAAGGCATTAGGTATTGGGATCCATGATTAAAGTGTTTAAACTTTTTAGGAAGAGTTCAATCCAAAATATATTTAAAAAAGAAATTGGTAAGGCTTAGTGGTTGATTAAATAAATGGAGGATATCATTAAATAAATGGAGATTATCTAAGGGTTCTAAACTTGTAGAACCAGAGAAATCATGGTACTTAATTGTGAAGTAATAATCATTTTTTTTATTTCAGAAGGCAACAATATATCTGAAAATAACTTACAGACTATTGGAAAGAGGATAAGAGGCATAAATAATCTATACCCATGCTCTTTACTTAGTGGTAAATGAAAACAGAAAAGTGGAAAGGCTTTAGGAGAGGACATGGGGAAGATCAGTAAAGGGCAAAAGAATGAATTCTGCAGGAAGTACTTGGTTCAAGAATGTAAACGAAGGGGGAAAAGGTGCCTGAAGAGATAACAGATGACCAGCAGGCCCAGGGGCATGGTAGCAGGTGGGAATTTTGTGAAGGCGGTTGTTATCTGGAGGCCAGGAAGAATGAAGGAAAACATCGGAGCTTGATAGGCAACCTCAGGGATTTAGAAGTAAAGAAAAAGCAGAATTAGCATTTGATTAGAACTCTACAATTGACAGAGCAGTTTCTGTAAAAATCTAAAGGTCCCTGGTTCATTCCCGGGTTTTGGCACCAGATGTAAATATCATAAACCATGAGTATAAATTCAGGCTCGGGTGCTCAAAAAGGTAGGCAGACTTAGGAACTGCTGAGCAAAACCCTCTATTGGGATTGGCAACTCCTAGGCCAAATTTACCTATGCTGCCAGAGCGAGCAGGGTAAATGACCATCGAGCAAGGGAAGGGAGGTGCAGGAGAAAATGGTCCTGGACCTTGGCTGGGCAGCTGGTTTTATAGGTTAAACGGGAGGAGTTGATGGGGTTGACCTTTCAGAGATTGGCTGGTGGATCCGTCAATCCACTGGAGCTTGTAAGCTGGAGTCTTGATTGGCTGTTTCTTTTGAGGGCAAGCTGCCATGTGCCATGCCCCTTAGCCAGCACCACGACTAGGTGGGGTAGCTGAAGCCATGCCCCCAGCCAGCCTAACACTTTCACAGGAATTATTTTACTTGTCATAGTTACATCCCTAGGAGGCACATAAAGGTGTTTTTAGCCTGTTCACAAATGAGAAACAGAGGCTTAGAATATTTTTAGTAGTACACAGGAGTAGGACTTGCTGACTTTGGGCTACTGACTCCAGATCGTACATCTCTTCCATATGAGCTGTGCTAAAGATGCTGGAAAGTGGAAGGAAAGGCAGATGGCTGAGATTTTAGGGGAAATGAGAATGTGCTCCGGTGTCCACTTCGGCAACATGGAGGCACAAGCAGGAAAGAGGAAGCCTCTGTCTTACCTTGCAGAGATTTAGAATCCACATATAATGTCTGCAGGGGCACTGTAAGGATGACTTTTTTTTTCCTGTCGTAAGAAGAAAATAAATTGCTCTGTTTAAAGTGTGCAAAAATGGACTGGGTGCTATGGTGCACTCCTCGGGAGGCTGAGGCAGGAGGATCAAAGGGTCCAGATCAGCCTCCGTAATTTAGCAAGGCCCTGTCTCAAAATAAAATCTAAAAAAGGGCTGGGGATGTAGCACAGTAGTAAAGTGTCTCTGGATTCAATTAAAGAAAGTATGTGGTAAAGTGGTTTAAATATATAACAGTTTAACGTGCCATTAAAATACTTTTAGAAATTTAGTATATTTGAAATATGGTTGTCTCTTAATGCAAATAAACACCATCTGTATTCCCAACTCAAATCAAATTCAAAGCTCTGTTAACCCGAACAGCCATAACCTGTAATAAATATCTCATGATTGGAAAATGTTGTTTAACTAAATGGAAGGAATATCCAAACATAAGTACATCCAATCTTGTGAGGAATTTATTATCCAAATAATCACCCCAATATCACACATCATTTAAAAAGGATATAGGAAAAGTCCCTATCATTTCCTAGCTGCTTTCCCAAAAATTAAAATTGAAAGAAAAATATTAATATTGTCTTGGAAAAGATAAATATTTCTATATGTCCTTCATTTCCTAAATTTTCTTAAATTTGTATATGTGTTATTTTTTAAATTGCTATCCTCTCTCTTTTCCTTTGCGTTTTATTTTATTTTGTCTTTTTGCAATGCTGGAGATGACTCCAGGACCTCACACATGCCATTCAAGCACTCGGCCACTGAGCCACGTCCCAGCCCTGTTTTTCTTTCTTTTGAAGAAAAGAATAACTTTTTAGCTAATTTCTTTTTTAAAAATTTTAATAAGGAGTTGAGCTATTGTACAATCCTAAATGCATATTAAGTAACAATATAATATGCACATGTTCTTAAACCAGAATTACCCCCATATCACCCACACCCCAGTCTCTTGATTCTTCTATATGTTGTCCCTACAAGTGATATAAATACATAGATTGATAATTTTCCAGAATTAAGTGATTACATAAGTGTAATTTGGATTCTCAGGGTGGTAAGAGTATGCTACATTGTTGATTGTCTCCCTAGATTCCTCCCTATTCTCTCCCTCTTCCCTTCCCTCACCCATCCCCTCCCCACTCTCTCCTGCATATCTATACTTGCCCTAGATTATGTGTGGCTACACCTTGACTGGGTCTAATACACAAGTTTAATTGCCTTTCACTCAAGCCTGGGTTTAGCTCCATTAGCTAATTTCTTTGCTACTGCTTTCTCATTTCTATTGTCTTTTACCAAGTCCTGGATTTAGTTTCTATGGAAACAGGATCAATCAGAAAGTATTAGGGACTTTTAAAATGTTGTGTCCAAGAATTCTAATTAGTATCCAGGCACCTATAGTTTGATTAATATCAGTCTCTGAGTTATATTATTGTAGATAGAGAAAATCAGGTTGTGATTTAATGATATTTTACATTTTCAAAGATTTGGATCACAGAACTTTAAGATGACTTTAAAATGTGTTAATAGATGTCTAAAGAAAATTAAATGTTTTTAGACATATTATTCTTGACATATAAGGAAAGTTAAAACACAATAAGTATCCCAGTTGGATATGTCAAAATTAAAGTTTTCTGAGCTGAAAATATAGCATCTTGAAATAGGAGGAATTATGTTGGGCTTGGATTTGGATCAGTGAGGAATTAAAAGTCTAAAGAGGTCAGATAGAAAATAACAGAGTTGAAAAGCCTCAAACTATACAGAAAAGGTCTTGAATAAATCGTGTGTTTTTCCCACCTCACTTGTAGTTGTGAGAACAAGTATGGCATACTGTAGATCATAGGTTTTACCTTAAAAAACTATATATGGACATGTCACATTATCTTCCATAGTGGACATAAAACAGAGTTGGTAAAACAAAACTTTCAAATTTCTGTTAGCTGAGAGTGTGCTGGATTAAGTTAGGAATGTTAAGAAGAGGAGTGTTGTGATTTTTGTGGTACCTATTTGATTGTCACAGTGATAAGTGGATACTGTACATTTCCTGCACAGGGACCAGGACTGTTGATTAGCTTGTAGCATATCCTATGATATTCCCTGTGTCTCTCGCCTGCCCTTCAATCTTTATGACTTTCCAAAGTCCAACTGCATGTGCATATAACTAAAAGCTTTATAGTAATCTGAGTCTATCACTTATTTTATATTACCTATAAACAAAAAAATTTTTTTCATGGTCTTCTTATGTAATTAAATATATAAATTTGCATTCTAATATCTACTGTAATGTTCTTTATTTTCATGTGTTATTTAAAAGGGTTTCTGATCTTTCGTGTTTTTTTTTTTTTAAAGAGAGAGGGACATGAGAGAGAAAGAGAAAGAGAGAGAAAGAGAGAAACAATTTTTATTTAGTTTTTCACATGGCTTTCGTTGCTCTAAGACTTTGTTGTGTACATGGTGCTTTGGTTTGAACCCACATATTCATGCATGCCAGGCAAGCGCTGTAACTGTGGAGCCACTGTTCCAGCCCCGTTTCTGATGTTCTTGCTGAAATCCAATTATAATATTATAAGGGTAGACTAATAACTGACTTCTTCATTGTGTCTTTTAATGTACTCATGTATAAGCATTTATTATGATATATTTTATTTTCTTTTTAATTCTCTTTAACATTAAGAAACTTTACATTTAGTTGTCCAAATAAGTAATGTGTATGCTTATAAAATATGATGTTGGTATATTATCTGTACATATTATTTTAGGATAATAAAAGTGCATCAAAATTTATTATAAAAGAGGTTTCGATAGTGTTAAGAACCAATGAATTAAAATAAACGCATGCAAATCACATGTATATCACCACAACACTAAATTCTTAGGTTTATGGCAGTTGGCAGTCGAACATGGGAAATTTAATATGTACTACATTTTTAGAGAACCAGTTTTTCCCTTTCTAAGGTTCTTTTCAGGCAAGATGAGAAAATAAGTAAATAAGAGAAAAATATTAAAAATGACTCTGGAGCACACCCTGCACGGTAGATGCGCATGTGTGTGTGTGTTCGATCCACTGAAATGTGTAGGTATTTTTTCTTTATATGTTAAGTGAGTATACTTTAGGATTATGAAGTGTCAAAATTACTTTTAGATTTTTTTGCAACGATTGCTGGTATGGTAGTGCACACCAGTAATCCCATCAACTCCAGAGGCTGACACAGGAAATCAGCCAGTTCAAACCCAGCCTCAGCAAGCAACCTAGCAAGGACCTAAGCAACCTAGTGGGACCCTGTCTCAAAAGAAAAACTTAAAAGGGTTGGGGGTGTGGCTCAGGGGTTAAGCTGCCTGGGTTTAATCCCTGGTACCAAAAAAAAAAAAAAAAAGGTGAAAAGATTTTTGTACAAAGACATAAAGTTTTAATATTAGCAAAGAAATATTAAAATGTAGGTGAAATGATACTTACTTTTAATTCAATTAATATATGGGTTTAGTATGTCAGGTGATGTCATAGATTAGAAAAATATAATTATATTACATTTTAAATACATTTATATCATGTAAATATAGCTTATACTGTTCTGGTAAATATAGAAAAAGTTTATAAATCTGGAGATAAAACATGTTGTTTTGTTTACATCAGACATTTAATTAATTATCTTGCACTGTGGGTAAAGTGGGATATATGTACAAACTTGCATCAAACAGTTCCTAACATCGTGCTCCCAACACCGACCAATGGAAGGATCGAATGTATAAAAGATAGTTTGTATTAAAAAAAATAAAGAAAGGGGCTGGAGCAGTGACTCAGTGATAGAGTGATCGCCTGGAATGCTCCAGGACCTGGGTTCGAACCCCAATACCACATACACAACTAAGTGTCAAAAAACAAGACCCAGATGAAAAAATAAAGTTGATTTTCTCTTTCCCTCTTTAAAAATAAATAAGTAAATAAAAATAAAGGCTAATAAAAATACCTTGTTAGGAGCTGAGGATGTAGCTCAGGGATAGGGCACTTGCCTAGCATTCAAGAGGCACTGGGTTCAATTCCCAGCACTGAAGGAAAAAAAAAAAGTACTATGCTGGATGGAGGTAAGGATGCTACATAGGTGGACAGTGGTGGCCAGGGAAGGCATTACCTTTCCTGACACCAGAGTAAGGTGTTGAATAATGCATAGCAGTTCACCATGCAGCAGGGAAATATTGAAGGGAGCAATTCCAAGGAGTGAGAATGGAGAATGCAAAGAGACTACCTGAGCCCGGCGCTGTAGTGCATGCCTGGAACCCCAGCAGCTTGGGAGGCTGAGACAGGAGGATTATATGTTGGAGACCAGCCTCAGCAATTTAGCAAGACCCTGTCTCAAAATAAAAAATAAAAAAAGACTGGTGATGTGGCTCAGTGGTTAAATGCCCCTGGGTTCAGTCCCCAGTACAAAGAAAAGAAAATAAAAGAAAGAAAGAGAGAGAGAGAGAAGAAAGAAAGATAGAAAGAACGAAAGAAAGAAAGAAAAAAAGAGAGACTATGTGACTAGGAGCCTTGTGACTTGAACACAGGGTTTGTGGGAGCCTGTGGTGAGAGGGAGGCTAGAAGGACTGGAGCCATCTCTAAAAGGCTGATGAAGGCATTGGAAATGTTTCCTGAGGCAAAGGGACGCTCTGAAAGAAGCTAAATATGATCAGATTGTGTTTTAAGTGCCTCAGGCAAGAGTTAAGAGGAAGAAATGCAGACTTGTCTACCTCCACGCTCATCCTGAGCAGTTTTCCCTGGTGAGTCAAAGGAAGAGGGGCCTCTCCTATCCAGTGCTAACTTCTTACCTGTGTGCATCATCCTGTCCCTCCAGACTCCGTGGTCCTTGTTTCAGCAGCTGTCCCCTCTCAACTTACCTTTGTTACCGATTCTCTTATCCCAGACCATAAATACACTCAAGTCTACAATTTTACCTGGGGAAAAATCCCCACCATTTTTCTCTAGTCAAATGTCTGGAAACAATGATCTATTTTTATTTTTTCTATTTTCTTGCTGATCTTTCAGCCCACTACAAACTTCCCCTGTCCCATGCCATCGAAATGGCTGTCAGTGTGTCACTAACCAATGCACTAGTTCTAAATCCATGGCTTCCTTTCCATCTGAGCCTTCCTTCACCTGTCTGGAGCATTGACGCCACCTCCTTGGAAGTCTGCCCACCCACGACTTCGAGGCACCTTGCTGCCCTACGTTCTCTTACTTTCCAACTGTCTCTTCTCACCCCTTCCATGGTTTCCCCTTGGACGTTTTCTCTTAATCTACTCCAGTGTTTCATGCTCAAAATTGTATTTCTCCCTGGAGAGACACAGTGCTCCTTCACATGTTATAGGCTATAAGTCCTACAGTAGAGCTTTGTGTGACCTGTTAACCCACCGTTTCGCAAACCTTTGTCACAGAGGGACCCTCATCTGTCTATAAAATGCTAAAAGTCAATGGCCAATCTGAGGGAGCAGATGCAGAAGAGATGCATCCAAGAATGGTATCGCAAAAGCCACCAAGTGTGACAAATCATAAAATGCTACTTAATTTTATCACTAATTAATAATTTCATTAATTTATTATTATAATCCATCATGATGCATGAAATAGGGATCTTCAGAAAAATAAAACCAACAGGATATGTGTATGTGTGTGTATATAAAATTAACTGATTACCGTAATTATTATGATGTTTGAATTATAGTCTTCCAGAAAAGAAGAGTCAACAGGATGTGTGTGTGTTTGTGTGTACATAAAAAGATTTATTGTGATTGGTTCATGTGATTATGGAGGAAGACAAGCCCAAAATCTGCAGGATGGGCCCAGAAGACTGGAGACCTAGGAATTGGCAATACTGCAGTTCAAGTCCAAAAGCCATCTGCTGACAGAATTCCCTCTTGCATAAATGGAAGTCAGGGATTCTTTTTGTTTGTTTGGTTCTTTGTCAATTGAGGACATCAATTGATTGGATCAGACCCACCTACATTGAGGAGGGCAGCTGACTATCTCAGTGTATTGAAAACACCCTCATAGGAACATGCAGAATGATGTTTGACCATATATCTGGGCACAGCAACCCAGTCAAGTTGATGTATAAAATTAACTATCATGATGCTATTATCAAAACTGTTTTTTGGTAATTTTATATATCAAAATAGGTGTGCTCTACCATCCGTAGCTTAATTTTTTAAAAAACACTCTTCATCTTGTGTTATTAAATTGAGAATATTTTTATTAAGCTTATTTTTAAATTCATAATAACAAAGGTATTTTAGAAACAAGAACAGTGCCTGTAATCACAACAAGTTAGGAGGCTGAAGCAGGAGGATTGCAAATTTGAGGCCAGTCTGGACAACTGGGTGAGATCCTGTTGTAAAATAAAAACTAAAAAAGCTGTAATTAAGCTGTAGAGCACTTGCCTAGCATGCACAGGACTCTTGGTTTGACTGCCAGTGTTGCAAAAAAAGAAAATCACATTTTAGATTATTATCCAGAAAGCTATTTTAGGAAGTGACTCATGATTTTTAGCATCAAATATGCTCATATTTTTTTGTTGAAACATATTATGAAAATAATCATCCTCATGCTATACAGGAGATCAAACAGCCAATCTGAATGAGTTTCAAAAATTGGACTTTTTCTCATAGCACTACTGTACTCATTTCCTGACCATTCCAGGAGACAGCTCCAAAGTCCCACAGGTTTGAATATAGGTACAGTTATCCCTAAACAATTTTTTTTAAGAGAAAGGGACAGTGCGAGAGAGAGAGAGAGAGAGAGAGAGAGAGAGAAAGAATCAATTTTATTTAGTTTTTCATGTGACTTTTGTTGCTCCAACACTTATTGTGTATGTGGTGCTGGGGTTTGAACTCGAGTCCTCAGGTATGTCAGGCAAGTACCGTATCCGCTGAGCTACCGTCCAGCCCCCTAAACTATTTTTTAAAAATCAGTCTGGTTAATAGACCCCAGAAAGTGTGTATTTGTGTGAATTGGGGGTATAGGGCCTGTTTAAATAAAAGAGTGAGTCAGAGAATTGCCTTTACCTGAAGAAAAACAATACTAGTCCCTGAATTTATAGTACGCAAGAATTCAGTGTCGTTAGTTCTGAGTGATCCAGCCTGACGATCGCAAATATGACAATAGAGCAATGCCAAACCATTGTTTCCATGTTCTGCACTTCAAAACAACTGGTTCTTATTCTTTTGACTTCCTGAAGACTAATCAAAGGAAACATGAAGCAACAATATGTTGGGAGGTTTCCTTTGGTTTTCAAATGTCTTTGGTAAGCATTTGTGGTCATAGAATGTGATTAATAACACATGTGTGAAATGTAAGGATGAAGATTTTTGTGACTCGTCATCTAACAGGAACTTGAAAACTAAAATCCACACAACTCTCACATTTTGAGACACGAAGTTTGGTAGTGAGAGAGAGAGAGAACATGCTCAGTAGTAGGTCATTGGTCTTGTAAAGTCTTTAGTCTTTAGACCATGGTCCCCAGAGGCCAAGTTCTTTATCTAAGCCCTGTGTGTGTGGTCAAATCCAGGAAGCTGAACAAATTTATTAATAAGGAGACGGCTAGGATTGGGGGTGTAGCTCAGTGGAAGAACACTTGTCTGGCATGCAATCCCCAGCACCGAAAAAAAAATGAAAAATAAGGAGAAGCCCATAATTATGCCCAGGGGTTGATTATTAGCACTCTGTGTATGAAAAAATAGCACAAAGAAATCTTATTCTTGCATATTTTACAAAATGTGCACTCATTGCTAGACCCTCCCCACCCCACTGCTAGGTCGGGCAATTCCAAGTTTGATCCCAAAGCTTAAGCTTCATTAAAGTCACGGCCCATTTGTCTCCCTTCATGGCCTATTCATTATATTTTGTAAATATTCTATTTCAGAAAAATGTTGAAAAAAATTAGCAGTGTTTTCTATCTTTGAGAAATGCAAAGATAATCTCATTTGCAAATTATGAATTTATTAGACTGGATGGTGAGAGCAGAGAATCATTTTGAGACTTTTTATGCTAATTCTTACAAAACATAATTTGTATTCATTACTGCTTTAAAAAATGAAAACATTTGAAACATGAAACAATTATAAATGACTCCTGAAATCCACTCAGTAAAGCAGAGAAGTAACACCTCCAAGGGACATGGAGATTTTTAGAATAATACTAAACACCTGTTTGGGAGAGTGGAGTTTAGGATTTGATAGATAGTGACTCGCTTATGTACTTAAGTGATTTCATAAATAGCAAATAATTGTGAGATAAACCTTTCCCTATTCCCTGGCCCAAGCAGCCCTTGAGTAACCTGTGTGAGCCTGCTTTTAGGACATTTTGTACAGAGATTCCCCAGATTCTCACAGAATTTCAGAATTGATGATGCAGATTCTAGTTCTGAAGTCTGGTTCAAAAATTCAAATTCAGGCAGTTTTCCCAGAGCCAATCAAACTCTGCAGAAATAATGTGCAATACCTGATCCCAACAATGCCTTATTGGCAATTAGATTAGCAAATCCATTTCTACTGAGAAACACAGTTGCCAGATGCTGGTGATGGACAACATACTAAAG
This sequence comes from Aplodontia rufa, assembly GCA_004027875.1. Taxonomy (NCBI): domain Eukaryota; kingdom Metazoa; phylum Chordata; class Mammalia; order Rodentia; family Aplodontiidae; genus Aplodontia; species Aplodontia rufa. Next base: position 11,418 of record PVKS010024050.1, on the reverse strand, counting down.
TTTAGCAATTTTGCAATTAATTAAAATTTCAGATTAAAGGACAGCGAATAATCTTAATACAACTCTTAATTTCCGACACACCATTTCTCCTGTGCCATTAGTACAAAGACACTCAGGCTTGTTATTACTTACCTCTTTTCCATCACATCCTGTCTATTCTGATATCAGACCTCTGTAGTAATTCCCTATATTTCACTAGTGAAGTTATAGGGCCATTGTTTCCTGGCACCCTAATCTTAACAGAGGACTAATTAATACATGGAATGGTGAACAACTGCAGCTTCTATTGAGTATGTGATTCTTGTTGGTGTCACTTCTCAAAGATGACATTTTTCATCTTGTCTTGAGAGTCCACAGATGGAACTGCTGCCATTCAGAAAAATCTATAGATAATGTCACTGGTGAACCAATTGTGGTTGGCTGAGATAGTCTCTTACGGAATGTCAAAGAAAGATCACAAAATCCTAAAATAGTTTCTTTTGTGTCCTGGTGGGTAGCACATGGTAAGAAATTCAGTCACTAATGACAGCAACATTTGAAGAAGTACAAGGAACACTTCTTATAATTTGTTTTACTTTTGAAAAATTAACTTATCTATGTCATCTCTTTCTAATATTGCCTGAAATTTTTAATCACCCAGTTGTTCAGGGCAAAGGAATGCCCCAAAAGTTTTCTGAATTTACCAATACATATAATTTACATGAAAACAACTATATACTTCGTTCTGAAATATCAGCAGTCTCATTTGCACTCATGTTGTAAAAGACCCGCAAAAGGCGAAGGACGTACAGCGTTCATGACCCGCAAAAGGCGAAGGACGTACAGCGTTCATGACCTGGAAAAGGTGAAGGACGTACAGCGTTTATGATATTCTCATGGTTTGTTCAACTATGAGATATTCATGGTTTGTTCAACTTAGTTTGTTCACCATCAATATCCATTAACACTCTCTTTGTTAAACACCAATCTTTAACATGCTCTCTATTTTTACAACCCTAAATCTTGAAAATGGATGTGAGTCCATTCACAATGTCTGTTGTGTCATACTTTTTTCTTTTGGTACTGGGGATTGAACCCAGAGGCACTCTATTACTGAGTCATATCTCCAGCCTGTTTTATTTTTTATTTGGAGACAGAGTCTCGATAAGCTGCTTAAAGCCTTGTTAAGTTGCTGAGGCTGGCTTTGAATTGGTGATCCTCCTGTCTCAGCCTCCTGAGCCACTGTAATTATAGGTCTGTGCCACTGTACCTGACAAACTTTTTAAATTTTATTTTCTTAAGGGGAAAATTTGTTCATAGTCAAAATCACCCTTAAATTCTTTAGGTCTTCGTTAACTTACCAGGACATAACAAGTAGGTGGTTATAAAGTTAAATGAATTTATTCTTTCCCTTTGCAAATTAGTGTGGTTTCCTTTTCTCTGAAAATAGAATATGGGTGACTCATTAAAAGAAAGGGCCAGGGGCTGGATCCGTGCTTCAGCAGTTATGGTGCTTGCTTGGCAAGAGGACGCAGGTTCGAACCCCAGCTCTATGAACAAAATGAAGTATCAGAGGAAAGAAAGCCACATGAAAAACTAAATAAAATTGACTCTCTCTCTCTTTGTCTCATTGTCCCTCTATCTTTAAAAAAAAAAAAAGAAAGAAAGAAAGAAAGGGCCAGAATGCCTCATTTGATGGACAGGAAGGACGTCTGTGTTTTTGTCTCTTTCTCTTTCTCTCCTATTCCCTAAATCTAGTATGGATGAATGATTATGAAATAGATGAGTATATTATCTAAGTTCTAATTCCTACCTCATTGGGTTACTTTCTATCCGTACATATAGTTAATCCACAATAAATTCTGTGGAACTATTTATATTCATTACCGTAATAAATATGCATTAGTGATTGTCAAATATACATGGCTATTAATTTTTATTTTTTTAAACTCGTGAGACAATTTATGTCCATAGTTTTTTAGAACTCGACTTTATAGATGATGCTGTCTATACTGTCTTTTTTAAAATAAAAGACCTCTCTAGCACTTCAATTTTTCTCAATCATATTTCAATTAAAAGTGTTAAACAATATTTATATAGTAATTTAAAAATTATTATAAAGTAAGTATTTATTCTTAGCTAAATCAGATTCTCCTAGATGAGTAGTAGAAAATATAAGAACTATTATTCTTAAAGTTGGGGAAAAAAGAAACACAAAGTATTTTACTTGACTAGGATTTATTTGACTTGGAGTTGTTAGCAGTTAAGGACATAATCATCTTTAACTTCAGTTTGGGAACTTCTGCCAGTGACTTTGGAACACATCCATAACTATTAAAGATATTTTGTAGCTAACTTTAAAACAATCATGACCTCAGCCATTGGGTCTACATCACAATTTTTTTTGTTTATTTTCCCATTTAATTTATTCTGGAAAAGTAAGGGAAAAAAATTGGTTCAAGAAAGCAGCCAACGAAGACTATTCCTAACATCTGTTGGTGACATACTTATATACAATGCAACATTTCATTTTCATAACAGTTATTATATGCAAGTTTTAAAAAGTAAATTTTAAGACTTAGCCAAAAATAAGGTAGAAATCTTTTTTTCTTGTCTTTTTTCTTTCATTCTTTCTTTCTTTTTTTTTTTTTTTTTGGATACTAGGGATTGAACTCAGGGGCTTTCAACCAATGAACCATCCCTAGCCCTTTTTATTTTGAGACAAGGTCTCACTATATCATTCAGGGCCTCACTCATTAAGTTACTGAGGTGGCCTTGAATTTGCAATCCATCTGCCTCAGCCTCCAGAGCTGCTGGGATTACAGGCATGCACCACTGTGCCTAGAAAGATAGAAATAAGCATTTTTTTTTAAAATTTAAGATCTGAAACTTTCTGTTTCAGTTCAACATAAGTGATCATATATGTTAAATAATTTTACTTAATTTACAAGTTAATCTTAAAATTGGTAAGTTAGAGGAAACAAAGTTGCCAGAAGAAAATGCTTAAAATCTTAGAATTAAATATTCAGCTACCAAAAAATATTACCCATTTATTAATTTATTAACACTAAACCCCTAGGAGCTAGAGGATGTAGCTCAGTGGTAAAGCACTTGCCTAGCATGCTTGGGGTTAAACCCCAGAAATGTAAAACAAACAAACAAGCAACAACAATAACAACAACAACAAAAAAACCCTAATTCCCCTTGCTAATAGTTATATATCTAAGGAATGCAATCAGTACGTCAAAGAGATATCTGAATTTGTTAATTGCTGTATGATTAACAACGGCCAAGAAATGGAAGCAACGTATGAATAAAGAAAATGTGGAACATATACTATGTGAAATACATGTACTATTCAGCCATTAAAAAATGAAACCCTGTCATTTGCAACAACATGGAGATCATTATGTTAAGAGAAATAATCCAGGGGCTGGAGCAGTGACTCAGTGGTTACGGCGCTTGCATGGCATGCACAAATACGCAGGTTCAACCCCCAGCACCACATACACAGAAAAGTCTCAGAGCAACAAAGGCCACATGAAAAACTGAATAAAATTGATTCTGTCTTTCTCTCTCTCTCTCTCTCTCTCTCACTGTCCCACTCTCTTTTTAAAAAAGAGAGAGAAATAATCCAGGCACAGAAAGACAAGTGCTACATGACATCACTCACATACAGAATCTAATAGAAGTTGAGAGTTGAATGATGGTTACTAGGGACTGGGGAGAGTAGAGGGAAGGAAGAAATAGGGAAAGTTTGATGAATGGGTACCAACTATGGTTAGATAAGAGGAAGAAGTTGTGGTGACTATGGATAACAATAATGTACTGTACACTTCAAGAAGCTAGACGAAAGAGTTTCAACAACATGTTTGAGGAAACAGATATTTTTAAACTGATTTAGACATTACACAAAGTACAGATATAAAGAAACATTGCATGTTACCCTATTAACACATACCATTTTGTTTTTATGTATTTGTTAAAAATAAGCATATATGTAATGATAATGGGAATTACATTATCATTTTTTATTTTTATAAATTTTATGGTTTTTATTTTTTACTTTTTCCATATTTTTATTGGTACATTGAAGCTGTACATAATGATGGGATTTTTTTGTTACATACTCATACATGCACACAATATAACAATGTAAATTGGCCAATATCCCTCCCTAGCACTTCCTTGCTGCCTGGAAGTTTGTATCTTCATAAAAGGCAAAAACTTACATATTATTTGTAAGTGCTTCATCATTTTTTATTTTAAATAAAAAATATACATATAATATTTAAAATCTAATTCTCATTATCTTTTTTTTTTTGCCTTTATCACTTTGTGCATTCAACTTTTTTAGTGTCTGGGACACCTTTTGTTTTTCTGTTCAAACATATGCATATAAAACTTATGAAGGAAAAAATTAAGTTCCTGAAGTCACATTTGATATTATTTTCCACAGAAATTTTAGTGATTTTTTGAAAATTAAAAAAAAAGCATTTCTTAAAAGAAGCTTTAACAAGTAGAAAACCAGAATTGAGAAAGAGGGAAAAGATTTACTTTCTCATTGATTCCTGGAACACAGCTCCTAAGTCGTCTAGTCTCACGTTATACTAACATGTGCCTTAACTGAAGCAAAGCTGGAGTCTGCTGAAGAAAACAAACACGCTCAGTAGGCAGTGTGGTGTTTGGAAAGTTCAAAGACATGATCATGTGCAGGGAACAAAGATTAACTTTTCCTATTTTGCCTAGCTTTTCCCCTTAACTGGTTTCCAAGGAATGTGAGTCTTCATTGTTTTGTCTAAAAGGTGTACTAAAATACTTCAGAAATTACAAGAATTGCCAGTCATAATGAGAGCACCTTTGAGGGCACTAGTTCACACATTGTAAAGGGGAAAAGGAGGTTTTTCAAAGTGTCCTTTGAAAGTTGCACAGAATAATGGTTTGGAATCATAATCATTGGATACATCCATCTATCTAACTATCATCTATCTATCTATCTATCATCTATCAATCTATCTATCTATCATCTATCTCTGCCTTTTCTTAGCTCACTTATGAGGATTCTGCCTTGACTGCCTTACTTTCAACCTTCTTCTTTCTGAAGATCTGAACTCTGTCTTTAGACTCTACAAAATAAAATTGAGGGAGGAGGAGGAAGAAGAAAAGTAGGGGGGAAAGGAAGGTATTGGGAGGGTATATAGGAGACAAGGTTTCTGAGGAATGTGAGAAAAGAGAAGAGAAATTGTATGGTATGTGATAGAATTGCACAGAACAGTGGGAAAAGGATATCTGAGAAGATTGTATGGACTTCTTACATAGTTCTTAAAATACAGAAGAACAATTATTTTAAATTGCTCCTTGGTGTGGCCCTGACATCTCTGCAAGACTGAGTCACATGGGCCTCTGCTTTATATGAGCATATTTGCAGCTGTCAATAAGAAGGATCAGTTCAGTTCCACATTCATGTCAATACCAGGCTTACCAATTTCCCTAATGAAGATGTTTTCAATTTAAAGATACAAACTCTGAGTAGTTAGACAAGGGCGCTAGACATTTAAGTCCAGTAGACTTCTGAGAATTTTAATTTTAGGGTTAGATTTTCTGGACAGGCTTCTAGGTAGGAAGGAAGGAAGGAAGGAAGGAAGAAAGAAAGGAAGAAAGAAAAGAAAAGAAAAGATCCCCAGCATAACATGTGTTCCTTAGGAGTATAAAGTCTAATTTACATGTAGATGTACCTATTGGTGAATAATTGAAAGAAAAGATGCTGTCTGTGTTAGCTTTTCCTCACTGTGACCACATATCAAGAATAGCTTAGAGGAGGAAAAGTTTACTTTGGCTCATGGTTCCAGAGATTTAGTCCATGGTCAGCCAAGTCCATTGTTCTGGGTCCAAGGTCAAGCAGAACATCATGGTGGAAGGGTGAGGTGGAGGGAAGCCGCTCTGGTCATGGTGGTCAGTGTAAAAATCAGAACGTGGGTGTTCAGCACCAAATGTGAGTTCAGGCACTGATGTTCAAAAAGGAGTCAGACCTAAAAGTAGCCGAACAAAGCATTTTTATTGGGACTGTTATCGGGCCAGATTCACCAGCCAGCCAGAGTGAAGGTGGGCTGGAGAAGTGGTGCCCAGCCCTGGCTGGGCAGTGACTTTATAGTCTGGGATGGGCAGGATAAGTTGGGGGAGGGGTTCTCATCCCTCATGGATTGGCTGGTGACTCCATCAATCATCCCGCGATTGAGAATGGCTACTGGGTTTTATCTGTCAGCATCTGATTGGGCTGCCTGATGCCCTGCCCCCACCCAGCCACTTGAGGGCATGGGCTGCCTGATGCCCTGCCCCCATCCGGCTAAAATCCACCTAATAATCAGCAAGCAGAGAGAGAGAGAGAGAGAGAAGGCAGGAAGGGGCTGCAGGGAAGATGCACCCTTCTAGGGCATGCCCCCAGCGGCCCACCTCCTTCAGCCATGCCTACCTTCCTGCAGTTACCACCTTGTCAGTCCATTCAAACCAGGATGGACAGATTAGGTCACAGCTCTCATAACCTCATCATTTCGCCTCAGACTATTCCTGCATGAACGTAGGGGCTTTTAGGGTACACTTCATATCCAAACCACAAATTTCTTTTCATAGTTATGAAATTCTGATTTTGTAGGCACTTTCAAAGTCTTTGAACTCATGGTTCTTTGCTGCCCTTTAGTATATTGGTTTATTTCTATGACTGGTTCTTCAAACAAGCCTAACTAAGTTCAGAGCAGTGGTTCTTAACTGGGAGTGATTTCCATACTTCACCATCAGGGAACATTGATTTGCCAGTGTCTAGAGATATTTTTAGTTGTCATGTTTTGAAGGTGGGTGGTATTCCTGCCATCTAGTGACTGCTTAGCATCCTCCAGTGCACAGGATGATCTCCTGCCGTAAGGGATGCTCCAACCCCAAAGGACAACAGCGTTGATATTGAAAAACCCTAGTCTAGAGTGTCCCCTCTGAGACTTCACTAGTCACGGGCTCTTGGCTTCCACTTTACTATTGTGCTTCAGGGCCAGCCAGTCCTTTGCCTTCATTACAACCAATTTCTCAGCCTGTCCTTCCTCATTAGGCCAATGGACCTTTCCACCTGGCATCTTTGTTAATTGACAATCCTTGCTCATCTTTCAGCATGGGAGAAATGGTGCGAAACACAGTAGACTGAAGTAATTAACCATGTGGGTTGTGGGTATGAACCTGCTGAGTTCAAACCACTGCACCGTTTACTACGCATATAACCTTGATCAACTTTTTTATTTTCTCTGTGCTTCAGTTTCCACACCTGAAAAAAATGTGGACAAAGATGGTTCCCTGCTGCAGATGACTCCTGTGAAAGTCAAGTGAATTAAGACTTGTAAAGCACTGGGGATGTTGCCTGACATCAAAGTACTTAATAAATGTAGCTGTGATTTTTCTCTCTCAAGAGCCTGCCAAGATCCAAGTTCTCCACCTCACTTCCTCCACTCTATCCCAAGTCTGTGAAGCAAATTTATTTCAGTCACAATGTTTTTTCACTAATGTTTGCCTGGTCTATGGATTTTTTCCCATCTCTTTAAAGGCTGAGATTTTGATGTGCAAGGCAAGAAGTACTTTCGCTCTCTCTCTCTCTCTCTCTCTCCTCTCTGAATTTGGCTGTCTGCATCCCTTCCTTGGAGCAAAGAGCACTTATGAAGGTGGGAAAGGACACAGAGGAAAAAGGACAAATATATAAACACATCATCCTGGGTGACGCAGTTCTCAATCCATAGATAGAAGCTGTGGAGGGACCGGATGAGATTGTGTGTACCTCATGGGCAGCACCTAAGGTTCTGGCCAGAGTGATCATGTGGACTATAATAAAATTTGTAGAAAGAACGTCTGGAAGCAGACTGATGAGTTCCCTTTTTGCCATGAGTCCATGGTGCATGTAAAAAATGGAGATATAGATACATGGGAGGAGGGATTCACTCTCGAGAGAGATTGGAGCTGGAGATGTGTGTAGATATTAATAGTAGAGTCAATGAGAGGATGAAAGATTATATACAAAGAGGAGAGTTGATCCAGAAAAGTGGTTTCCACCTGGAAGGATGAATGGATGGCTGGGTGAATGGATGACTGGGTAGATGGACATAAACTGCGTATTAAGATTAATTAAGGACATCAGTTCTTGTTTTCAATGGGGCTGGTAAGAGTGGCTTGTCTGTGGAGGAGTGTGAATACATCCACAGGTTCAGCACTGGGAAATGCTTCAAATCCAAAACCCACAATACAGAAAATGGAAGTGATGTGTATAACTTGGTTTTCCTATTTTGATTCTTTAAAACCTATGTGTTATGCACTATGTAAAACTATCATCCAATCTAGGCCAGTGTTCTTGAAGTGGCATCCCATTCAAACATTTGAAAACCGACTTTTGTACTACTTTAATTATCCTATTTGTTCTAACCTTTCAGATCATAAGGCCTATGGATTCTCTGCCCCAAAAGACCAGCAAGTAGTCACAGCCATAGAGTACCAAGGTATGGTATCTTATCAGTTCCTTCAGACTATTGTTTAAATGACTCATGAGGGGGACATATGTGATATTATCTATTTGTTGGCATCTTCTGCCTCACTCTGATTCTTTTGGTTGAAATACTCCGTGTGCTTCCACCTTTACAACTCTTTCTCCACCACCTCAGTGGAAATTTTGGACAATCAATAAAGGACCAGTGTGCATATAAAGTCTCCTGGCATGTAAATTATCTGTGATAAAACAGAGATATAAAGATCTTAACATTTTTCTAGCGGTTAATAATACTAAGAAACTAATTAGTGTTTCTTAAGTGCAATGCTTGTTTGGGCCAGAGATGGTAAACTCTTAAGACATAGGTCCCAAACACCTGGTTTCTCATCTGCAGGCATCTTTTCAATTCCTGAAGTTGGAGACAGCTTGAAGAAAACAGTCAAAGATTAGAGAAGAGACTTGGGATGTGGGGGGAGGAAACGAGTTAGTATGTATATAGTGCTTCCAACCATGCCTAGCACATAAGTGTTATACATGCTCATGAAGTGAGAGTATTATGGGAATCAGTCCATCATTCAAAAACAGCAACCATTTAGTAACAAGTTACTTAAATCATTATTTAGGCTAATTAAGTTTTTTATTTTCCACTATGTTACATGACTAAGCTAATTAAGACACACTTCATTGTGCGTTCGTTTTAAATCAGGAGAGGTGGGAAGAGGAAATTAATGTTTGGAAGTAACTTGGACTGTGGAGTATTTACAGAAAGACAAATAGGCTGGGTGAGATGCCAGAAAGGTGGCTGGAAAGGCCAAAGAGTGAGCACACTGAGAGGGAAAATGGAGCAGCTTGTCCCTGAGGGACAAAGGAAGCGAAGTCCATTTCTGCTATTTCTCACTTTCCTGGGTCCAGCTGGCTGCAGTGGCTGTTCCTCCCTGCCCTCAGACCCTATTCCATGATCTCTGAATTAGGACGTCAAAATTATAGTCTTTAATCTTACAGTACTTAAAAAAATTAATTGAGGCAAAACCACATAACATAAAATCCATTATTTTAAATGAACAAGTTAGTGACATTTAGCATATTCGCATAGTTGTACGTTCCCCCTACCTATTTCCAGAGCATTTCCAACACTTCAGAATGAAACTCTGTGTCCATTTACATTACTTTTTAATGCACACTTTATTTTTAATATAGAAAATACTTCCATAATTTATTGCAATCAAATGTTAGTCTCAGGGATGTGGGCATAGCTCAGTGGTAGAATGCTTGCATTGCAGAGTGAGGACTTAGGTTCAACCCCCCAACACCAAAAGAAAAAACATAAGTCAGTCTCACTCCAGAATAAGTATTTTCTATTATCTTATTTCATCTCTGCTCCTTTTAATTAAGAATTATATTTTAATTCTATTTTATCTGTTCCCCAATTATTCCAACTTGGCTTTCCACAATGCAAAAAAAAAAAAAAATTCCTGTCTTATTCCACATTTTAAGATATTTTACGCAATAACTTAAAGTCTATAATAGTTTGTGGTTTGTATATTTGTGTATATGTGTTCTACCCATTTTGTTCAAGGTTTTTTTGTTTTTTTCTATCTCATGTTTTTCTAATGTCAAAAAATGTGAATTAATTATTTCTTTTCAGTGCAGCTGTTCTGTGTCACTTTCCATGGTGGTGCCAAAAGCAGAAAGAACCTCAAATCAGAGCAAGCTCTGTCTTGTAAATTATATGAGTGGCCTGGTGTAGAGAGTGTCCAACCGAGAAAGCTATTAGGCAGAGTTTAATAGCAAGCATGTCTTCCCAGAAGTAATTTCTGCTAATTCATCAGAACTATTTGATAGCATCAATTCTCTTCTTGTGCCATTATGTAGGATTTTAATATTTTTTAAACATGAGAAGAGAGAAAAAAATCAAAAGATAGCAGTAAGATCCTAGAAAATTAAAATTCATAATGATTTTATGTTATTCCTACAAGTGATTATTTTGCTACTTGTTGCTAATGTTTTTTTATAAAGATTTATCTTTTCTCATTTTAAATGATACAGATGTTTTGGCAATGAAATAATCAACTTGATAGAGAAACTTAGCTTATTTTTCTGTTAATATGTCTTGTATTTAAAGTGTGATTAATGTTGATATTATTTTCTTTGCCGTCCAAAGCAGAGGTAATATTTTAGTACAAATTTGAGTGATTTGTTGGGAAATTTGTGATGATATAAAGTATGTGTTTCCATCATATCAGGGAAAGCTTACAACTACAGCTAAAGAGAGATTCCATGTGTAAAAATAATAAGAATCATTTTTGGACCATGTACCGTATAACATGTGCACTCAGTATATGAATATATTATTTCATTTCATCTTTAGAACAACTTTGTGAGATGATTACTAATTTTAAATTTTATTTATCATTTTAGTGATGTGAATATAAAGTTAAGTATGTTTTCCATTATCCTATTTCTAGTATGCAGCAAAGTTCAAATTCCAAAACCTGTGCTGTAAACTACTATTTTATGTCACAATAACCCTGAAGTTGGATGCAGAAAATTGTACTGGCCCTAAGAGTTGAATGCTGGCTGAAGAGAGAAAGAAGAGTTCATGAGAATTAGCTTTTAGGTTCCCTTGGCTCTTTATCCTCAGATGTTGGCCCTGTGACTCCAATATTTACTGTCTGTATTCATATTCTAGGGTTGCCATAACAAAATAGTACAAACCAGGTGGCTTAAAATAACAGAAATGTCTCTCTCCCCGTTCCAGAGGCTAGAAATTCAAGATCAAGGTATTGGCATGGTACCCTAGGGTATAGGCCCTGACTATTCCCTGTGGGACACTCTTTCTCTTAGAACCACATTTCAAATTCCCTCATCTTCTAAATCTTTGATCAAATGTGATCTAGTAAAAGAGGTAATCTGTGACTACTCTGTTTTTAAAA
>PVKS010024049.1:18824-31673 GCA_004027875.1 Aplodontia rufa | reverse complement strand
CTTCAGGGCATTTGTACCCAGCTGTCTTTATGCATTTCACAATTCATGTGAGCAAGAAGGAACCCTTGGTTTTCTTTTCAAAGCTTGTTTCTCTCCCAGCCACCCCATGCTGGGAAATGGTATTCCCACCTCCCTGCCCTACAAATCAGAGGCTAGAAGGATCCCTGAGATCCTTCACTTCCTTCAGCAAATCCTGCAGGTTCCACCCTTCAGGTCAGTGTGGCCACTGTTTTCTATCTCCTTTATCACCACTGGCACCAAGCCATTCTTATTATTTTGGACCTAGATTTTGGCAAACCTTCTTTTTATTTTTCTTTTATTTTCTGTTTTCTTTCTTTTTCTTTTTTAAGAGAGAGAGAGAGCGAGAGAGGAAAGAGAGAATCAATTTTACTTAGTTTTTCACATGGCTTTCGTTGCTCCGACACTTTGTTGTGTACGTGGTGCTGGGGTTTGAACCCGTGTCCTCACACATGCCAGGCAAGCACAGTAACTGCTAAGCCACTGCTTCAGCCCCTTGGTAAATCTTCTAATGGGGCACTTGATTCTGATTTTGCCCAGCTTCAGGATCTGTTCTTTGCAGCAGCAAGAATGGTTTTTGAAAATGGCAGATTGTGGCACTTTCTTGCTTAACACTTCTGGAGTCCTCTTTCACATTTAGAATGGATCCCAGACCTTCCCCAGGGCTCACCTGGTGCTGCAGGACCTGCCTTCTGTGCGGTGAGTTTCATCATTTCTACCTTCCTCTCTGTTGCTCAGGCACACCAAGCTCTTTTCCTACCTTGAGATCTTTGCATTTCAAGGACCTTTGGTCCTTCTGCCAGGGACATTCTTCCCCAAGATCTTTACTCAGCTGGCTTATCCTCAACCTCCAGGTTTTTTTTTTTTTTGTTTGTTTTTGTTTTTGTATTTTTTAAGAGAGAAGGACAGTGGGAGAGACAGAGAGAATCAATTTTTATTGAGTTTTTCACTTGGCTTTCATTGCTCTGACACTTAGTTGTGTGCGTGGGTGCTGGGGTTTGAACCCGAGTACTTGCGCATGCGGGCAAGCGCCGTAACCGCCAAGCCACTGCTCCAGCCTCCCAACTTCCAATTTTAAAGTCCTAGTCTCTGAGAAATCTCTAACTGTGCTATGGAGAATCCATAATTCTTCTTCATAGAATCTTCTTTTTCACTTTTATAATAAAAAATAATTATAGGTGGTCATAAGACCTGTTTGCTGGCTTGGACTTTGTCTCCTCTCTTACAGGAGTTTAAGTCACAAAAGGGAAGGGACCAGCATCTGTTGGAGACTGCTCCCAAGAGCTGATTGGGTGCACTCTTCTGATCTGGTGATGTCATATTAGTAGTTTGAAAGTGACCGTGATGAGAGGATTTACAGCAGGGAATCTGGCAAATGCTATGAGTGAGAATGCTTTGCACTTTATCCCCAAAGCCAGGATCCTTTGTTAAACTTTTACCAGCACTGCACTGGAAGGGACTGCATCTGTGTCCCTCCCTTTATCCTCAGCACATGGAACAATGTTTGTGAAAGAGATGGGGAAAAATTAATATAAGTGTCCAGGCTTCTAAGATACCTGCCAACGAAAGGTTGAATCAGTCACAGGGAGTGACTGATTTTGGCTTCAGAAGCCCTAGTTTTAATTCCAGCGTGGCTTCTAACTCACTTTGCAACTTTGAACCAGTTTCTTCTTCCTGGCCCTCAGTTTCCTTATCTGAAAAGGCACACACTGGACTAGATGCCCTAACCCTAAGTCTCTGGGTAGGTTTCTAAGGAGTCCGTGTTGTCCACCTTTGTCACCTTCTTGACGCCCTCCCTCCTGGGTCTCTGTGTCAGCTGCAGAGGGTGCTGTTTACATTGTAGCGGATGGGAGGTGCTCAGTCTGTGGCTGTACGTGGTGATCTTGCCCATCCTGATGCTGGCCACAGGCCATTTCAAAGGCAGTGGAATTGGACATCTCACACACTAATCAGCTCAAAAGCTCAGTTTGGTTTCGGTTTTCCAGTTCCTAAGCTTGTTCCCATTTGTATGGACACAAGAATCTTGGGCAACTAAGATTAGGCCTAGCCCGGGGAGTGTTTGCGTAAGGAGTGAGCAAGACAAAGCTCAAGATATGCAATTTGTGGCAGGGCTTTCCCTTGGAGAAGAGGAAGTAGGGTAATGAGGACCCAGAGAATGGCTGGACCAGTCTGACCCTGCTCTTTGTAAACTAAAAAAAGGAATCGTGGTGGCCCTTCCCTCCCAAGTCTGTGGGGCTTGCCCTACAGTGGATACACCCACACCCATCTGAACAGCTCTCTGGCTGCTCAGGGCTCAGCATAGGCCCACCAGATGCCACTGGCTAGGCTTGGTGGGGATGGGGCATTAGGAAGCGGAAGTGTTTTGGTTCTTTGGTGGTTATACAGAGGTCCCTTCAGTTTTCAATAGAGTCAGTCTTTCATGATTCCAGAGCAATCTCAATTGTCTACTGCCACTTTTAGATTTTTAGATGTGTCAAGGACCGGACTTCATCTGCCTCTGCTGGAAAACAAAGGACTGCCTTGTGAGGTGGTAAGCTTCCTGTCACCGGAGGGATGCAAACTGTGGACGGTTGTCTGGGCGGTTGACTCTGTTAAAATGTTTAGACACTAGCCAGGCATGGTGACTCACACCTGTAATCCCAGTGGCTTGGGAGGCTGAGGCAGGAGGATCACAAGTTCAAAGCCAGTCTCAGCAACTTAGTGAGACCCTGTTTCAAATATAATAATAAAAACAAAAACAAACCGTTTAGACACTACATGCTGGGCCTTTCAGTGACTCCTGAGGCCCAGGGCTCCTCATGAATGTGTGGCCGAGCTTGGGCCAAGCACGCACTGTGTCCACCCATGCACTAGAGCGAATTGTTTTAAAATAGAGTTGCTGTTGTTAACTTCTTTTTCATGTATATAAGGCTTTGTAATCAGAGTCAAAGTTCTGGCTCAGGAAACATTCACGGAAGCATGGAAGCATAGCTCCTAAAGGGTTTTTAGAAACATGAAGGCCAAACATTTATTTTAGAAGTAACGACTGCGGGGCTGGAGCAGTGGCTAAGCGGTTATGGAGCTTGCCTAGCATGCACAAGGACACGGGTTCAAACCCCAGCACCACATACACAACCCAGTGCCGAAGCAATGAAAGTCACATGAAAAACTAGACAAAATTGATTCTCTCTCTCTCACTGTCCCTCTCTCTCTTAAAAAAATAATAAAAATAAAAAGGCAGTGACTGATGAGAGGGCACGTGGCTCACTCAAGTTTATTATCAGAGGAGTCTGAGCTTGACCCAAGGGCCCTCACCTCTACTCCAGGGCTTTGTCACTACCTTAGGCTTGGAAAGTCCTATTGGTGAGAGACACAGGCCAGCCCTAGGCTTGGGTTTCTATGTTTGTAACCTTTAGGGTTGGCCTAGATTGGTCCAGTTGGGCTAAGTGATGGCTGTTTTCAAGTAGCCTCTAGTGAATAATCAAAGTTGGGAGTGGGCAGGGGGCGGGTTAAACATTCTGCCTGCCAAGAACTCCTGTATGAATGAGTTTGCGGTAGTTTTCTTGCCTAGCAGGCTGAGTAGAGCCAGGCTTGAAGAAAGGGCACTTGCTGGCAAGAACTCCAGAGGCGTGTCAAGCCCTACAGAGGGGTGTGTAAGGACAGAAGGTGCATCATAGGGAAGAGAATATAAGAGAGGAGGAAGTGACAGTGTCCACTGCCCAAGGGATGCAGGCAGCCTTGTGCAGAGTAGGGGTGCTGCTGATCAGATGCAATGGAGAAGTCCACGGAAATATGACAGCTCTTTTGGCATTTGGCCAGGAGGATTTCCTGGTGGAGGAGGCTTTTATAGAGTTGCCAGAGTGAAGAAAAAGCAGCAAGTACCTCTCTACTTTAACCTCTGTTAAAAACATTTGTTAGTTTTCTTCTTCTTTAATAGGAGCAAAAGACTGATTTGCGCTCCTCTCGGGTTCAGTGTAAAATTTCCCTTTGCACCTTGGGAAGGGTGCCTCTTCCCTGGCCTACACCCCAGCAGTGGGGACCCATCTAGGGGAGTCCCTGCCAGTCTAGACAGCTGCCAGAAACAGCAAGGGCCCAGATACTTGGTGACAGGAAAATGGTCCTTGGCCTTACCCTAACACGAGCACAAGAAAAAATGGTCCTTCCAGATGCTTGGACACCTGCTAGCTTCTCCAGGGGGCTCCCCTTGAGTTCCGACCAAACCTCCAAAGAGAGAGTGCCAGGGGAGCCAAGAAATCAGAGCACAGGAGGAGGGGAGAGTCCCTCAGTCAAACCTGACTCCACAGCACTTCCATTCTGCAGATTTGCCCCTCCGGAGAGCCACATGGAGGAACCCAGTGTTCCCATGGTGAGAGGAGTTTAGGTTGAACAGGAGGGAACATTAAAACCTGATTATTCATGTGCTTACTTAATGGATGTTTTAAAATTACAAGCAAATCAAATCCTAGATTTTTTTTTCTACCAATTATTGCTTAGGGTGTGGTTCAGTGAAAACTTTGAGTTGATTTGAAGTTAACCTCAGGAAATCATAAAATAAAAGTAGTCAAGGGGTTGCACAGATGTAGCCAAAGTTGTGTGCATGAAGAAGCAAGATGATTTTGGGCTGAGGATTTAGCTCAATGGTAGAGTGCTTTCCTAGCAAGCATGTGGCCCTGGGTTTCATCCCCAGCAATACAAAAAGCAAGCAAGCAAGCAAACAAACAAAAATAATTAAACAAGCAACAATTTAAAAAATAGGAAAGAAGATGACTGTAAAGATGATCAGACCCGAGTTTTGGGTTCTGACTGACTGTGGGGGAGCATCTGACTTCTTAGAGTCATAGTCTCTGGAGTCAGACTGATGGTTCAAATCCAGAGCTGTGGATTTATCACCTGGGTGATCTTGTCTAAGTGGCTTAACTTCTATGTTAGCTAGTACATTTTTGCTGTTAACATTTATCGAGCATATCATTCCTGCCAGACTTTATGCTATTGGATAGTATTTTTAACTTTTTTGTACTAATCCTACAAGGTAGCATTGTAAATTTCCCTGCACTTTCTAAAGAGAGGAAGTTACTTGCCCCAGGTCACACACTTAGTAAGTGTCAAGGCCAATGCGGAAATCCCATGCTCCTAATGTGGAACTTTGGGGCTCAGACCCAATCTTTCCATCTGGATAATGGGGTTCCTGTCCTATCCTAAACCACCAAGGGAGATTCCTGTCGGATTGAACCTCTCAGAGATTGGTTTATGACCTGGCTTCTCTGTTCAGCCCCACCATCTTCTCCAGGCACTCCCTGCTCCTTCTTGGGTACTAAATGACATGGGTACATTCTGCAGTGTATGGTTGATGTGATGTCTGAATCACTACCTTTTGTGGGAAATGAGGCGTTTGAAACTTCTGTTCCACCCTCACTTCTTTCCTAGGAAATCATTATATTCCTAGGTTTCCACTGTGTAAAACCAAGGATGGTGTGGGGCCAGGTCGGGGGCAGGGGTGGGTTACAGGCAGATCTGTAATGTGCTAAATGGATGAAGCATATCTACACTGAAAAGAGGAAAGAGCAGAGTCCATTTTGGGGACAATTTGATCACATTCAGGCCCGCCGACAGGGCCTCTTGTGGAGACTGCCAAGGCCTCTGCCCCTGGCTGGCCTCATCGTCAGCAGCAAAGCACATTCCACAGCTGATGTTTGGCTTGTGGTCTGGCCTGGCCTTCTTGATGGTTTCTTCTGCTCTAAAAGGCTTTAAAACCAGAATCTGAGTTCTCCTTAAGTTTGGGGCATGAATCACTGTTTTGGGACTGAAAAGGGGATGGAGGGACAGAGGCTCCATGCTATGGGATGCTTGCTGTGCGGTGGCTGCCAGTCACAATGCTCAGTCGGACTGGCTTCCGAGCTCCCAGCCGACATGCCGACTGCCTCCACCTGCCTCAAACTCCCCCAGGGCCACATGTCCAGAAACGGACTCCACTGGGCTCCTTCAACCTCATCATTCCCTCACCCTGTCCTCAGGTCAGGGGCACTGCCCTTTGCCCTCCCGTACCTTGGTGGTCCTATCATTCCACCTGCTTGCCATGGTTGTCCTGTCGCATGCAACCTCTCTACCTCCTCAGGAAGCTTCTCCAAACATAGATTAGAACATGTCCCTACCCCACCTCACAAAACCCCTCAATGGCTCCTATGTGTGAAATCCAAATGTCCCCATTGGCATTTGGGGTCTTTCCCAGTGGCTTTAGCTCACTATTCATTCTCGTGGTTCCTCACGATACATACACCAGCATCCTGCTGACCGACTGTCAGGTAGTTTGCCTCAATATACTTTCTACCCACTTCTTTTGCTGCCAAATTAATTCTTCTTGAAAAAAAAATATGTCACCCATCTCTCAAATCTCAGAGTCCTCCATCTGTAGCTCTTTTCTAATCCGTATCACTTCCCTTGTATTATCATTATTTATCAAGTACAAGTGCAAAGAGATTTCAGACATCTGTCCTGCACTTAAATATCTTTTGGCTTCCTTGTGTGGAGGATTCTTTCATTCTTTCACTACATAGGACCTACTCGATCTAAGCATGTGCAAGAGCTGGAGCTGCAATGATTCAGAGACGTGGCATCAAACTCATGGTCTCCCAGCACAGGAGGGAAGATGTTCGGGCAGGTGGAAGACTGGAGGGCAAGCACAGGATAGCTTGGGATCACACAAGTGGGGCTCAGGCTCTGCCTGAAGGGCCAAGGCTTCAGGAAGCCAAGAGGAGACTGAAAAATAAGTGGGAAGTAGCCAGAAGAAAGAGTGGTAGGTAAATGGGATGCAGGGGACAGTGTGAGGGCAGGCCAGCTCTTGCCTTTGGGTAAGTAAGAGCAGCTCAGTCTGGACGGGATGCTGCAGGACTGTGCAGGGCCCCGTGCATGTGGTCCTGCTAGCGGGGAGTCCTGAGTGGAGATAGGGCCAGTCACTCAGGGTCTGGCTAGCTTTGTTGAAAGGTCTACACTAAGCTATGGCAGTAGGGAGCCACTGAAGGTTTAAGGAGGGGAGTAGGACACACTCATTTTGTGCTTTAGTCCCATTTTGGCTGCTGTTGAGAAAGATCTGGACAGATGGAGGCAAGAAGGACAGCGAAACCTGAGCTTGGGTGGGACCTTGGGGAGGTCCTGGGCCCCTATTCTCTGCCCCCCAGGCCAGTGGCTCTCTTTCCCAGGGAAAGCACTGCTTCCTCACCCAGCCTACTTAGCTTTGCTAGGGCCCCTGCTAAATCAGAGGCTTCCTTCACCTGAATGCTCTCAAGCTTCAACAGGACTGAGAATGGCAGAGTGGGGAGGACTCTAATGGCTTCGTCCCACCCCTGCTGGACACCTCCCCTACTCCCACCCCTGCGCTGTTGGTCTGACTGTGGGCAGCTCTGACTGGGATCCTCATCAGATCAGTCTCCCCCAGCTCCTCTTTGGTTGTCCTGGTTTGCCTACTTGGTGCCATATAGTGATCAAGTAGCTTACGGCCTTGTGGGGGGACAGTGGCATCAACTTCCCACTCATCAACTCCCACTCTTAAGTTTTGCTGAGCGCTCAGCTTCTCAAACCCTGACTCAGGCTGTGTCTGCAGCAATGCCTGGCCACGAAAACCACTCAACTCCAGGCTGGCAGCACCAGAGGGACCTGGGAGGGAGGCAGGGGCACTGTGTGCACCTTGGATTGACAGCTGATGAGCTGTAGGACCTGAGCAAACCTTTTTTCTTCCCTGGACAGCCTTTTTTCCTCTGCTTGATTGGTGATTGGGTTTAGATTGCATTGGTGAGTCTCATCCTTGGCAGCCCATTAGAATTATTGGGGAGCTTTAAAAAATACCATGACAGAGGCCTTGTGGAGTGATGGTGTACTCTGGGCAGGGACCGGGTGAAGGCTCTGCTTCACGCCCCCATTCCCACTTCCACCAGGGTTGAGGGCAGCTGGATTTGCGGACCTGTCAGTGCCTTCTAGTACAGATCACCCATGATCCCATGATAGACCAGCAGAGGGCCTGAAGGTGGGCAGGGTAAAGGGAGCCAGGCCCAGCAGGACCAGGCCACTGCGCATCCCTGGGGCTGTGAGAGGCCAGTACTGCAAGTCCTGGCTTCTTAACATTTGCCAAGGTGGCTGCTCCAGAGCCCAACGTCAAATTCTCAGAGGTCCTCCAAAAAAGATGATCAAAGTCACTGGACGTGGAAGTGTCTCTGGGATTTCAGGACTTACATATGATCTGTGTGCCTGGAGAACTGCTGCATGGACACCAGCACTCTGCCCTGCATCCGGGGGATCTGTGGCCTCTTCCCACTCCTGCGTTCCCTGAGGCAGAGCCTGTGCCTTATCTAATTTGGAATTTCCAGAACCTGAGGGGCCTGGGCTTGATGGTGCTCAGTGCATGTTGGTGAAATAGATGAGTCCCTCCGTTCTTCATCCCTGCAGTGGGATCATGTGCCTGTGGGCAGAGCCAGGTGAGAAGGCCTGGCTTCAAGGGCTTGTGACTGAGCAACGGCTGAGATACCCATGTTAGGAAGTCCCCCCACCCCTTGGCTTAATGCTCTGCTGTGACCATCTTGAAAGTGTTGATAATTTTTAAACAATGGGACTCACATTTTCATTTGCAGTGGGTCTTACGGGTTACGTAGTTGATCCTGCAAGTGTATGGTGAGTGGCGTGAATAAACTTGGAGAGGTACAGTGTCTACTAAAGGACTTGATGATGGCCGCCAATCACTGACTATGAGAGGCCATGAGTTCCAGGCAAACAGCAATTCCAGCACAAGGAGAGGAAATGGAAGCTGCTTTGTGGCCTTTTTCCTGGAAGGAAGAGGGAGTGAGGGCCTGGGAATGGGCTGGGCTGAGAAAGAGGGTGGTGGAGATTAGGGACACCCCAGAAGCCTACACAGAATGATTTCAATGACCTTGCATGACATGACTGCCACCAATGTAGAAAAACCTGCTATCAGAACACCATTCCTCTGATTAAAGCTTTATTCATCTTAAATTCCCCTGATTGGTATAGCAAATTAGGTTCCAAACCTCACTCTTGGTCAAAAGCCTTGGCCCTGAGTCCCCATTTGATTTTGGGTAAAACCACAGGAAATCACTTCACCTTTAAGAGCCTCAGTCTCCCTATCCATCTAATGGACACATTGGGCCAGGCAGGGCTGTGGGCTCTCCTGATGAATGGAGGAACACAGAACACTCTGCAGACTGCTGGTGGGAGCTGTACCCACTAGCTCATGATTTTTCCTTGGCCTTCCTGAAGCCCAGCCCTCTGATCTAGAGAGAAAAAAATGGGCCCTGGAAATCCACAGGATCAGGATTTCTGGTAGTCTGGCTCAACTAGGTGATGCCACTGGGGAAAGAAAGCTGTCAGCTCCAGCTTCAGAGGCAGGAACCCCTTCTCTGTGTCATCCTGTTTGGAATCCTGCAGCGTGTTGCTATAGCAACTTCCCTAACTCACCCCACATGCCACGTAGAAAAACCTCTGCCCACTTCAGAGCTGCACCATCCAAGCCACAGGCGCGTTCTTCTACCTTAGAGGATGAAGCTGTCTGGTGACAGGGCCTGGGGTAGGGGCTGATTGGCTGAACCATGCCAGGCTGGCCCCCTGCTTCCCCTGTTTCCTCTGCTGGCCAGTCCTGGTGCCTTAAGGTCTCCTTAGCTCTTTATTACTTTGGCTTAAGGCATAGCCCAGCTAAAATGCAAATCCCTTTGGGTAAGACATCACTCCTTAGCACTGATCAGCAGGAGTTAACTCAGTAGGCCAGAGGCTTAGCGGAAGTGGGCAGGGCAGGGAGGAGGAGAGTGGGCTGAGCCGGAACCTTTGGGCAGTCTGTGTCCCAGGGTATAAGGCGCTTCCCGGCAGGTGGCAGAGGGTTGGTTCTGCTGGGGTAGTGAGGGAGAGAGGCTCTTAGGCCTCCAGGCACCTGTGTGGACCCCTTCTCCTCAAGTCAGCATCTTGCATGGAGGAGCCAGCATCCCAGTCTGAATGGTCAGGTGCTCCGCTCCTGGGCAGTGAGGGTGACTGTTTGCACCTGGATTTCATTTCCTGAAGTTAGCTCCTTTTATATTGTATGGTCTTCCTACGTCTTCAAGGCCCATTTTCAAAACAGGGTATTGTGCCTAGATAAGAGCAGTGGCTTTGGGGTCAGGCAAATTGGGACACTGCCTCTTCCTAGGTCCATTCATTTCCCTTCACGCATGTAACCTGCCAGTTGTAGCAGTGACCTCCCGCAGCTGTTGCGAGCGCTAACTGAGACGTGAGCAAGCGCCTGGCACACAGTATATAATCAGTGATAGGAAGGGTGAACACTGCTCTGTGCTCTGAGGGCTTCCTGGGCGCCAGATGCTGCTCTGAGCACAAGATATGAGTGAGTCACGTATGGATCACCAACTCGAGCGTGGGCTCGTGAAGTAGCTATTCTACCCATTTTACAGTTGAGGAAAATGAGCCCCTCAGGGTCTCAGCCAGGGTCACCCAACTAGCAGGGATTTGAATGCAGGAGGCCTGGCTCCTCAGCCCTGCACACGCTGATTATTACTGCTGCTCAGTAAGCAGTCCGTGCTCAGTGCTCAGGCGAAGGAATAATCGAGAGAGTGGGGAGGGGGCTTGGCCACTCTGATTTGTCCCTTCAGGTGAGGTTTCATACATCTTGGTCTTAAGAACCCAGTGTGAACACTCTCCATAGCATTTTTTTGGAGTTCATTTTCTGGTTTACAGGATGACCTATTCTAGTCTCTCTTGTCCCCTCCTCCCTCTGGGGACAAATTTCTGGGTGTTCAATTGAGAATGTGCCCAGTTAGGATTGACACGATAGGGTTGGGGACAATCCCCACCTGTGCCATGGATCACTACAGCAAGCACCCCATGCTACCGGGTGTGGTGTCTTGAATTAACAATTGCTTTGGGGAAAATAGTTTCAAATGGGTATGGATCCTTGATGAGAGCCCCAGATTTGGGGGCGGGGGGCAAGGGGCATGAAGTGAGCAGCAGAGATGTCATTTTTTGAAGTGCATTGGAGCATTTTTAAAGTTTGTTTTGTAGCTGACCCTCTTGGAGTC
This sequence comes from Aplodontia rufa, assembly GCA_004027875.1. Classification (NCBI taxonomy): domain Eukaryota; kingdom Metazoa; phylum Chordata; class Mammalia; order Rodentia; family Aplodontiidae; genus Aplodontia; species Aplodontia rufa. The sequence goes on along the minus strand of PVKS010024049.1, from coordinate 20,619 downwards.
GGCCAAAGGCCACTCACTGTCTGGGGAGGATCGTGACAGTTCCTCCTTTGTAGGCACACTCCAACAATGACCAAATTTGACTCCAAAAGGAAGACTGAAGCCTGTGGTGAGATGATAGTACCCCAAATCGGGCCTTGTGGAGAGAAAAAATGAATTTCTTAAATTCCTCAAACGAACTCCCTTCTACATAGTAAGAGCCAAGCCAAACCAGCTCAGCACATAGTTTTATCCAAAGCTTGGGGCTTGAGGCAGCGCATGGGGGTTGGGGAAGGAAGTCCCTGCTGCTGGGAGAAGACTGAGGAAGCTTCCACTCCTGGAGGGGTGAGAGGGAGTCAGAGAGAGCAAGGGTAAGGTGAGACACTGTTCCTCTAGGACTATAGTCCTGAGTGGGTGGCTTGGGAACTATGGAAAGGACAAGTCAGTTTGCACACTGTCTTTGGTGGAGTAGAAATGGGGGTATGGTGAGTTTCCCTTGTGATCAGGACTTTGCACCAGGTCTTTGGAGGGAAGAGCCGGGACAGCCTTGGCTTATTTAGGCTCCTCGCATATACGAGAAAGAGGACGAAACTCCACCCCATCTCCTTAGGACCCCAGAGCCTGCCTGTGGTGTGGAGGGGTTCAGGGGCTCTCAGCTCATGGTAGCTGAGTGTCTTGGCTTATTTAGGGCTCTGGCATGCATGTCACCTTTCAGCCTCCAACATTCTTCCCCTAGACTTCTCTTACAGACTTAGGTTTGAAAGGTATATTTCTGTGCATCTATATCCTTATTGAAAGGTCAGTATGATGGCTAATGATGAAAATGGAGAAGAAAGATGGCTTGGGCAAATGCTTATTATGCCCCTGGCACTTTCCAAGCACAGTATGTAAATGTCTTATTTGATCTTCTTGTAACTTTATAAGTTCTATTATTATCCCCACTTTGTAGAAGAGAAGATTGAGGCCCAGAACCATCTAGTTACTTGCTAAGGGCACAGACCATTTCCAGACAGTGAGACTTCAGAGTCTTTGTCCCCAGTTTGTGTCTGATTTTGCCTTGTCTTTATGGGCTTTAGCAGGTAATAGGTGCTCAGGTGCATTTTTTAAAGAAGTATCACCCTTACTACAGATTTATAATATGATTGAAAGTTTTGATCAATGCATCTACTCTTTCTGAACATCAGCCATAAATGACTTTGAATTTGTTCATTTCTTTCATAAGGCTTACTCGATAGCTTTATCTATCCCATCACCTTGTTCAGTCTGTTGCAGGAGCTCTGGGAAGGTAGAAAGTCTGAACTCAAAGTAGTCTTAGTGACAACGCATTCCAACCTCGCCTCTAGCAGGTTCCTGGTCCAGCTAAACTGTGCCACCACCAATAGACAAACTTATTGGTAATCTCTTACATTGCATCCATGTGACACACACCAGTGTCACACGTGACAGATCAACATCAATACTACCCTGGGGCCTGGGGAATGGATCCAATGACTCCCAAGATACTTCCAGTCTACAGAGTCCTGGCTGACCGGCGTCACTGTTGTGGGTTTAAAGTGTTCACCTTTTTGTTCTTTAGAATTCTAAAACATGGAAAGTCTCACTTTAAGTCACATCCTCTCTTCATACTGCTTCAGAGCCCTATTCAAATTATATCTCCTTCTCCAGGAAGCTTCCCTTGCTTACTAGAACTTCTCTCATCTAACACCTGGCCCCTAGCTTCTCTGCCCCATTGCCTTGCTAGTACCTCTATTTAGCTCTTCCTGGTCTTTTGTCCTCAGCTATGGGCAAGGCCCAAATTGCACACATGCTTAGGCCCCCC
>PVKS010024049.1:0-18724 GCA_004027875.1 Aplodontia rufa | reverse complement strand
AGGAGGAAACCTCTTGGAGAGGTCACATAAGTTGCACAGGACTGTACAGACATGGGCTACCAAGTGAGCACTGAAAGCCAGGTCTGATTCCAAAGCCTTTTTGCTCTTAGCTTGCTGAGGTTGAGGCTGTCTCCAGCTTGTAAGGCAGCCATCCTATCTCAGATTATGGGGCAACCTATCTGGCACACAGGAGCGCAGCCCTTTTTCTGTGACTGGATTTCTAGTGATTTGAGGACGGTTCCCCTCTCCCATCTAAATGTGAGCATTTCTGTAGTCCATTTCTAGATGTTTGTCTACTGGCAGCTTTTCCATACCCTTTCCCCAAATCCAAACTTCACACACCAATGTTTGTTTTGAACTGTCACTCTAGGATCTGAACTGAACGCCCCAGCTGGAGGCCCTTTCAAACACCGGACCTCCCAGACGTTTTCTACACAACTACAGGAGAGCTGTTTCCTGTGGTGTCTGCAGACTGGGGAGGGGGCTGCACGCTGGCAGCCTCTGCACCTGCGCTCCCCAAGGCGCCTCCCTCTGCCTTCGCTTCTGATCCTAACTATAGGGTCCAGCTGAGGCCTGAAGCCATGAAGAAAGTTAGGAGACTCCGGCGCCCATACCCGGCCAATGCTCCAGGGGCTGGCCCTTGCTGGAGCCACGCAGAAGAGGAACCCCGAAAATTCCTCCTGCCACGCAATAGCGCCACTGGCGGCCGCTCGGTGTGACCCGGGATGTGCGGAGACCTGGGACGAGGTCCCCCTGGGCGGGAAGTCCAGGACTGGCTTCTGTCGGGACACTGGCCTCTGTCGGGACTCTGGTTGCAGCCGCTGGCTCCGCCGCGCCCCCACACTTGGAGTGCGTTAGACGACTATACGCATCTAGGCGACGGCGGCTTCCCCTGGACTATTGAATAACCCCGGGTGTCAGGTAACTTTTCCCGAGGTCTTGGATTAGAGGGCTGTGTCCAGTCGCCTGTGGCCGGGCAGATCAGGGTTTGCCACCGCCTAGGGACCGAACACCCTGGAGCTTCGTTCGGTCCGCAGTCAAAGGGGCTCTGGGCAGCTTTCGGGTCTGGGTTCTCCAGTCCCAGCCTCTGGGGCTGTGGCGCCTGAGTCTCCAAACTCCGGGATGCTGTCCCAGAGCCAGGCAGGAGGGTAACTGAAGTATGCTCGCTTGGCATGCCCTGTCCCCTTCCATAATCCCGGCTGCACGCCTTTCACGCTCCCGGGATGCGCCAGCACCTCCAGGCGCTGTGTGGGAACCCCAGCTCCATCATCGGAAACCCAAGGCGCCCAGCGGTGTCGTCAACTCACGGCACTTTTCAACTTAATCTCTTCAACTTTTTCCAAACACACCATCCTGCGGGCTCTAAGTTGCCTCCGCGCACCTCCCTCTTTTGCCGTTAACCTGCAGCCAGTTCCCAGGGGACCCGCATCGCCAAGAAAGCCAAGGTCCGACCCCGGGAGGCGCATCATGTCCGTCTGCTAGCATCTGTATCGGAGGCTCGGGCGGGCCAGGGAGAGACTCCAGAGACTAGGGGAGGTAAGGGGAGACACGTACCTGGCCACAGGCTGAGCGCCCAGGCCACCACGAGGCCCCTGGGCAGGTCCATGACCCGCAGCGCTTCGGCGGCGAGTGGTAGGCGCAGAGCAGCGGCGGGGGCGGCGAGCCAGAGCAGCAGCCTCCTCGGCGCGGCTCCTCCAGCCTGCACTGAACTCAGCGCCGGACTCCCTGACAGGCTCTGCACTTTCGGAGGAAGTGGGAGGGCTCCAGCGGCGGGGAGGGGCGCGCGCCCACATGGGCTCTGGCTCCAGGCCAGTCTCGGCCCCTCTGCCACCTGGGCAGGAGGCGGGCAACGTCCACAACATCCTTTCCACATCTGGTCTCCCCCCCACCCCCGCTTTTTTTTTTTTTTTTTTTTTTAGAAGAAAACTCCCACAAATCACTCCCTGGAGCTAGCTACTTGGGCCGTATACCACCTGCCTCCCTGCCACCATCACCAAATCAGGGTCTCCTCAGTTAAGTGGTTTACAAAGCCCAGAGGGATACTGGAGATGAAGCAGCAACCCTTTGCGACTCTGGTCTCCCTGGAACAAGCAGAGTGGATGTCCCTTGATTTTTGATTCTGAGACATCCTTTGTCTCTCTGAACCCTGGGATCTTGTGACCCTGGAATAAATCAGATCCTTTTCTCCACTCAATTTCCACAACTGAGCCATCTAGGAGGATCTGAGTACTTTTAACACACCAGGAGGCTTTTCTGGAACCCAGACACCTTCCTTCCCAGCCTTTGTAATAAAGGACAATTAACTTCAATGCACATTTATTGCAAAGCTTGTAATCAGGCCCTGGGCCACATCTGTGGTGTGGTAGCTGCCTTCCCAGCAGGGGAGGAGCAGAGGCAGAGGGCAGTGTAGCTAGTGTGTGAGGAAGACCAGGCAGAGGACCTGTCACTTTGTCAGGAAAGCCTTCCTGTGTCCTTTCCCCTCTCCCACTAGTCAGGTCCTTGAACACATGCTCACCTCTCTATCTTTGTTGTATTTCATAGAGAAACTAGACACTAATTGATGTGATCATTTGATTAACTTCTCTCTCCCTCAAATCTCTATGTGGTTCACAACTGAGCACTCAGGCACCAGCCCCCAGGAACAGAGGAGGTGTGTGGATGGATGGATGAGTATAGGGGAGAGTTTCAAGTCAAGAAGAGATGGGAAGGGCTTCTCAGAAGTGACATTCAGGCAGGGTGGCTGAGGATGAGCTGTGGTTTGAGGCCCATGTTCACATAGGTATGGTGGTGGGCATTGTGCTGGCCTCTCTAACATTGCTCTCTTCTTGATAGTATCCTGTTTTTATTTTAGTATATTCACCTCTCCCACTTAGCCATAGACAGGAGGAAGCTGATTCTATCCCTGATGTGTGTGTGTGTATGTGTATGTGTGTGTTGGGGGAATAATTGGTGGGCATGTGGTTTGTGCTGAAAGGAATCCGTATGTCACTATTCCCAGGGCATAGTTTCAGAAAGGGCAATATACAAAGGAAAACAAGCTTTCTTGCTCTTGTAAAAGAGTCCCTGGAACAAATGAACTGGCTCTCCTGTACTCTGTCTTATCTCTGCCTTCTCTCCCAGGCTGGGACAAGGAATCTTGTGGGCCAGGAAATTGACAGAGGTTGGGGTGGGGGAGGGGCATCTGGCATTAGGATGAGACAGATGCTGGATGACATGAGGAAGAGGAAACCAAGTCCAAGAGTATCTTGTAGAACCCTGAATCAAGCCACCCTGTGACACTGCTTCCCTCGGGACTTTCTAGTTATGTGACCTGATTTAAGTGATCTGATTTAAGGTTTAAGGGCTCGAATCAGGATGCTAACTTAGAGCCTGGAGCACCCTTAAGCTGTCTTGGGCAGCTAATAGGCTGTGATCTGCTTCTCAGCCGCTTCCAACTTCACACTCTGCCTAGTGCTGCTCAGACTCCAGTGCATTGGAATTACGCAGAGCACTTGTGAAAGCTGCAAATTCCCAGAGGATCAGGGAGCTTGGGAGGGCTCCAATGGGGAGAGGGGTGATCCACACACTGCTGGTTGAAGGAGTGCTCTGGGTGGCTCCGTGGGTCTTGCTGGTAACAATTCTACGCTTCCTTAACTTTCACTGTCCTCATCCTGGCATGGGGCTCCTGAGTTCTAGTGTGTGTGCTGCTGTGTAACGCAGGATGGTCAGCGGAGAGATGTGCCCTTGCTTGTTTTTGCAGCAAATATTTGGGTGCCTGCTGTCCCCCATGCTCCTCAAGACATAGAGAAACCTGCACAGGACCAGCTAGTAATGGAGCTGAGCAGGTGAGAAGTAAACTCATATTTATTATTTTAATCATACTTTATTATTAATGTACTTTTAAGTCACTTCTTTAACCGTTGTTAGACACTGTTTAAATCACACCAGGCAGCAGCTTGGGGGTGGCAAATGCATATGATTCTGATTCCAAGTCTGGAGAAGCTCAGAGAATTGTATGAAGGGCATTTGGAAGCTAGGATCTGAATTGCCTAAAAATCAATTCTTTACATATATATAGTGCTTATATTTATTTATCTTAAATTTTTATTGAGATATAATTTGCATGCCATAAAATTCACTATATAAGTCAATCGTTTTTAGTGTATTCACAAGGTTGTATAACCATCACTACTAATCTCACATTTCTCATCCTGAGAGAAGCCCTGCACTGTGACTGGCCACTCCCTGTTCCTTTTTCCTAGTCCCTGCACTAACCCGCTTTCTTCCCTGCGCGTCTGCCTGTTCTGCACATTTCATGCAAATGGGTAACGATACAGCACGTAGCCTTTTGTGTCTGGCTTCTTCCGCTTGGCACAGTGCTTCCAACCTTCTTCCACGACGTAGCAGGATCAGCATTTCATTCCTCTTTATTACCACATAGCATTCCGTGGAATGAGTGTATTACACGCTGTCTATCCATTCCCCAGGTAATCCTTCTTTGGGAGTTTCCACTTGGAGCTGTTATGAACAATGCTGCTGTGGACGTTGGTGTACAAGTTCTGCGTCAACATGTCTTCAGTTCTCTTGGGTACACCCAGTCATGTGCCATGTGACCAGGGCTGAGTACAGAGTGATGGCGCTGTGTAGTGAGGTGTGCAGTAGACCTTGTTGTCTAGGTCTGTGTGAGTACACACTATGATGTTCACACCACAAGGAAATTGCCCAGCAATGCACTTCTCAGAACAGTATCCCCATCTCTAGGTGACATATAACTCTACCTAGTTGTGGCATTGCTGAGTCATATAGTAATTTTATGTTGAATGGTTGGAGGAACTCCTGTTTCCACAGTTGCTGTGCTATTTTACATTCCCACTAGCAATATCTGACTGCTGTGTAGTGTTTGGACTTTTTTGAAGTCCCTTTCCCACCCATGACCTCTTTTAATCCTCACAATAGCCCTGCAAAGAATTATGTTCATTTCTCATAAAGAGATTATACAGGTGAGGATTCTTTCAGTTGCAAGTGACAGAAACGCAACACAAACTGAGTGAAGCAGAAAAGGGAGCACAACAGTTCATGTAACTAGGAAGTGCAAAGTGGGCTAGCTGCAGGCATGGCTGGATCAAGAGTCTCGAATGAATGTTTCTGCTCTCTCTCCAACGTCTTAGCTTTGCTTCACCCTATCCTTTCCTGCTTCGGAGAGTGTTTCTCTGTCTGTCTATAAAGTTAACAGACAGCAGTCACAGGCTTATACTTTTTAGATTCTAAAAGAAAAGAAGTGGCCTGCACCTCAATCTTGTAGAGAGTTCCAGGGCTTTGCCTTTGCCCTCCTCTGAACAAATCACAGTGTCTGGAGGTTATGGAATTATAATTGGGCCAGTCTGGGGCACACACCCATCCCTGAGGGGCTGGGAGGAGAAGGGCACCATGACTGACCGCCCCACCAAGACCACATATTATAGGAGAGGATGTTTCTAAAGAAACCAGGAAAAGGGGGACAGAAAAGTACCCAAGAGACAAACCCATAATTGCTAAGTCCACTTCAAAGATCTAAGCTCAAAACACTCAGGAACTCATAGAACCTATAACGGCAGAGTTGTGATGGGAGCCCAGGTGTTTCTGACAGTGGAACCCACTCTCCAGCTGGATGCAGGAAGCAGGCATGCCAGCCCAGCACTGCACGGGCATGGTCAGCCTAGGGGGGGTCCTGCAGGTGGTTTCTCTGGCTCACCAGCTTGCAGTCTGCTGGGACCCTGGCTTCTCTGGGAAAGGATGGTGAGGGAGACATCGTGTCATTTGAAAAACCTAGCAGTAGGTGGGGCACTGATAATGGAGGTCTGGGTTCTGCTAGAACCAAAGCAGTCTTTCAGAAGAGTCCTTGGGGTAGCTCTGTCTGCGTTCATTCTGGATGGGTGCCTCTTGCTTTTGACTCTTTCTCTGCATTTTTTCACTTCTATGGCCTGGTAGATCTGGGACAAAGGGAATTCCCAGGTTGCTGGATTTCCAGTGTCAAAACTGGGACAGTCTGGTAAACTGGCATGGATTGGTCCCCTCTATCTTGAATCCTGTCTTACTTTCTCTAACACTCTTTCTTTCTTTACTGCACGTGTCTCTGTCTCTGGTTATTTCTCTCCACTCTCTTTTCTCTGCTCCTGGGGTGCTTCCAATGCAGCCACTTTCCATATCAACATGGGGGTGCTTCACCTCTCCCTGGTTTCCAGGCTGTCTCCTGCAACCACAGAGTGCCCCTTAGGAATCTGGCCTCCTCACGGTGCCATCAGTTGGTTTATGCTTAGGGAATGCACACTTTTTTTTTTAAGATAAATTGAAGCAAACTTACAGTTACTTGGAAGGCACATCTTATGCCAAAAAAATGATCCAAATTCCAAAGTCAAAAAGAAAAAACAAAACAAAACAAACAAACAAAAAAAAAAACAAAACAAGAAGTAGGAAAGAAAACCAGCAGATTGCTTTTGCCATCTGCAGTTTGAACGATGTGTGCTGCTGTTCTGGACCAATCATGTGTGATTGCATTTTATCATGCAATGGCAGGCTTAGAGGGCGTCCCTTGTTTGCTATTTGTCACACCAGATCTCATCCCTGCCAACAAAGTGAAAGAGGTTAACTCTGAAGAAATGTGTTTACTCCATCTGTGTGCATTACCCCAGCCACTTTCCACTTCCAAGTCCCATCCGAACGGTTGAAGGCAGGTAGGCGCTGACCTTCCCAATCCTGGGCCTGAGCCCCAATCTTATTGCCATTTCTGAGCACCCTCCTCTGGTGGGACTTTGGCCCATGGTACACAACCTATGCTAAACCCAGGAAGTTATTTTGTGCTCTCCATTTTGAAAGCCACAAGTATCCCAGCATTTGCAGTAAAGATATCAAAGGAAAGAGGCATGAGCTTGGCACAGACATGCAGGACAGAGAAAACATCCCTTTGGAGAAAAAGTTCGACAAAGGATACAGGAGAATACGAATCTCCTGAACAGCATGAAGGTGTCAGTCAGAACCCTAAAGAGCTCATTTCCGATGGGGCTTAGGTGGGCAAAACCCTTGACATCGGATCAGAGTGGAGCAGAAGCACACATCACAGCAACGACAGCAGCGAAGAACAGCTGCCTGCCACTGAGCCCTGACCACGGGTTCAATGTGACTCTTACATCATCTCCTTCAGTCTTTGGCCACCCAGGGGGTTCTTTGGGACTTCCACGCTGGGATGAGATGTCAGGGAGAAGCCATGAAAGTTAGGGTCCAGCTGCAGTGCTCAAGGATAAAGATGGACTTACTGAGGATTTTCAGGAAGCAGAGTCATGACATTCAGAAAACACGGGTGGAGTAAAGAATTCCCGTGTGCATAGGGGTTCAGGGCCAAGGGATGAGGAGTCCAGCCATTCTAGAAATGTGTTTACTGAGCACCATGCTGGGATGCGGGGACAAACCAGATGTGGTTCTTGGCTCCCCTCAAAGCTGCACATCTAGGAGAGGATACAGAAATATAAAATAAAAATCAAAACAACAGCTCCCATTGACTGGCTGCTTGCTGAGCCGGACGCGGTCCTTATATCATTTCCTTTCATGCTTGTTGCAATCGTATGACACAGTATGACCACTACCCGCCTTTTGCAGATGAAGAACTTGAGGCTCAGAGAGGTCAGGGCTCAGAACCCGTAAAAGGCAGACCCAGGATTTGAACATGGTCTTGTACCTAACTCCAGAGTTAGGCAACTGAGCTCCTAATCACTCGGCTGCATGGACTGGAGGACGTTTTTTGGGGGGGGTAAATGGGGGTGTGATGAGGGCTGTAAAGGAAGAATGAATAAATTCCCAGGAAGCACAGAGGTGGGTCAGAGAGAAGGTCCATCTGAGCAGGGCTTGCAAATTGGAGCTTTTCGGAAGGGAAGTGGGCATTACAAGCAGAGGGAGCTGCAAACATTCCAGTGTCCACAGAGGAGCAAATGCTGAAGCGGAGCCAGGAAATAGCAGTTGCAGGTGATAAACCTATAGGAATGAAGCAAACCCAAGTTTTAGGTCGCTGTCCCTGCAAAGGTAGGCTTCAAGCCAGTTCTTTGGTTTGAGCGTGATCATCTGTAAGACTCTCCAGCAGCAGAAGAAGAATGTTCAGATCTTCCCCCATCTATGCACCTCCGGTAGGCGAGGGACACACCCACACTCACACACACATGCTCTCACGCGTTAGATCTAGCTCAATCCTTATCTGTGTTGTAGAAGAGGAGCAGCTCTCTAAGTAGGCCTCAGATGTACAGACCGCTCTGTGCATCCTGACAATACTGCTTCCCATGATCTCTAGGAATAGTGCTTGCTCCCTGCTGTTCTTTCTGCCACTTCCAGGTGATGCTTAAGGGTTTTGCATCATTGCCTCCATGTCTGAAATGCCAGGAACAGCCCCCTAAAGGACACCGTTTAGTTGTACAAAGCCTCACAGATAAAGCATTTACATTTGCATCCTTTTCTTTACCTTGGGACAGATCCAATTCCAAGGAGGCAGATCCTCGGTTTTTAGGGGCAGGGGTAATGAGGAGATAAGTGTGGCAGATAATTCTGGTTCATATTATAGGGGACTTTCAATGCCACAGTGAGGAGTAGGATTTGATTTGATGGGTAATGAGAACCTTTGAAGGTTTTTGAGTGAGATGGGAAGAGAGCAGCAGTAGGACAGAACTGTGGCTTCCATTCAGGAAGGCTCCGTGGAGGACGTGCCCCCACCTCATGGATCATCGTCACACACCCTCTCACTGCCCCAGAACACTGTGTTCTTCTGTAGACTTTGAGCTTCTACAAAGAGGCTACCTTTCTCCCACCTGAGCACCATAGGTGCGCTTCCCTCAGCTTGCCAGGAGACCCTGCACCCCCAGCCCTGCACCAGGCTTAGCCAGGTCTGTGCCTTGCCTATCCTTTAAGGTCCTGGGTAATAGAGCTTTCTCCTGCCCTCCTTATTTTGTTTCCTACCTGGCTCTGAAATAAACCACATACTCCCACCTGGCTCATACCTAGAATCTCCAGAGCATGCACAACAGGACAGTGGCCCTCACTGATCCAGCACTGACCATGCACGGGGCACCAAGCGACTGCTTGGCATGGCCTCACTCAACCCCCAGGCATTCAGTGGGTCTCTCTATTCCCACTGAATGGAGGTGTTGCGGTTGTGGCCCTCAGGCCTGTGAATGCCATGTCCCTTTGCTTCTGGCTATAAGCTGGAGGTGTTCTCAGCCTCTGGTGCCCTTTAGGTAGGCTGTCAGTGCTGGGGAATTGATGGGCGCAGTCTTCACCGAGGACGGGGGGAGCTGCTGGGTGAGAACCAGCCTGAGGGACTGAGGTGTGTTCTACACGGCCTCCTGGGGTACCCCAGTAACCCCCAGCTGTGTCCTGCTCACTTCTTTTTTTTTTTTTTTTTTAAAGAGAGAGGGACAGTGAGAGAGGCAGAGAAAGACAGAAACAACTTTATTTAGTTTTTCACATGGCCTCAGTTGCTCCAACACTCAGTTGTGTACGTGGTGCTGGGGCCTGAACCCGGGTCCTCGCGCCTGCCAGGCAAGCGCCGAAACCACTGAGCCACTGCTCCAGCCCCTCCTGCTCACTTCTGCACCCTGTCTAGGTTGCCTTCTTCATCTTAATTGCTTGTTCCCTTGACAAGGCTTCCTGTGCTCACGCCCACAACCCAAATACAGCTTACACTTAAATAATTTTGTCTACTTCCAGGGAAACTCAGTCTACAAGTGTTTTAGAGAGGTCAAGCAACTTGTTCCAAGTTTCATAGCTAGAAAGCAACAGGGTTTGACCCCAACAGTTCGAATGCTGATAGGGCCCACTGATAGAGCCTCCAAGCCACTCTAGTGGCGCTGCCTCCACACTTGCTCACACCTGTGCTAAGTGTCCATCCTCCTACAATGGCTAGGGATGCTGGAAATTCTGCCATCTGAGATTCTGGCTCTGGGTTCACTCTGAAAAAAAGAAAACAAACCAAAAAAAAAAAAATCTCCCCTGAGAAGCAGATTAAGACATGAAACCAATATCAGCCATTCACTGACAGTGTGAACGAGTTTATCGCATCCTTTTCTTCCCCAAGGTCTCTGAACAGAGTAGGAGTTCACATGGGGAGGAGGAGAAGGGATATGAGTTTGCAGGGGATGTGGGGCAGGAGCACCAGGCCTTGTGCAGTCGGAGGGCCAGGAGGAGAAGGCACACCCTCAGAGAGTCAGCTGAGAGGCTGACAAAAAGCCAGGAGTCCTGTTTCTCCATTTAGCTGAGAGCTGATCCTAGGCCTCCGGGTTGATGCCGTCACCTTGGAAGGGTGTGCAGAGACTTCTGAACATTCCAAGTTGCAGGAGGAGAAGAATTGAGGCGAGCAGCCCAAGACAAACCATTTAAACGTGTCCATGACAGCATGCCCAGTAACGAGACCTACTATCTAATCTCTGCCTCCAGCCAGGCTGTGGGCCAACCTTGCTAAACCCGGTGGCCAGAACAGAAAAATCGTCCTACCTCCCTCTACCTCCCCTTCCACCACAGGGTCTAGGACCTGGCATTGTCCCTGTGAACCGATGCCTGCCAGGCTGGCGCAGCCTCCAGTGAGGCCTGCTTGGAGACGGCTTGTCCACACTTGCTTCTGCACATTTCTGGCTCTCCTGAGGAGGGTAGCACAGGCTGCCCCAGCTGCGGCTGCTCATCCCCAAGCATGGCCTGGAAATAAACATCTCCGAAGCGATCTGCAGCTGGGAGCAGCGGCCAAGTGGTGGTGGTGGAGGGAGGTATGGTAAGTGGGGGTGTTTTAGTTGATGTTTGGGTAACAAATGCCTCTGTGAGCATTTTTTCTCTGCTGAATGTTGGTGAGAAACAGAGGGTTTAAGTGTTGGGCCAAAGGCCTCTTGAGAACTTCCTTCTCGGTGATGACCCCAAATCAAGCATGGGGAGGAAGATTATTACAGAGGAAATGGACAGAGATTAACATTAGCTTTGCCTCAGAAAAGGCTCTGCAGATGGCGGGTGGCCCCTGAAGCTGCTGAGGAGTGATAGATGTGAGCTCTGGGGTCAGAGAGACCTAGGTTAGATGCCTAGCCCGATGCCTCAACAGCTGCATGACTTGCCCTTTACAACCATTTCGCCACCACCTACAAAATAAAACTGCTAAGGCAGCAGCTCTTACAGAGCACTCATCCTGGGCCAGACTCTGTCCTGAGCTCTTGATATATAGGAACTCTGAATGATCACAACTCTATGAAGTTGGTGCTGTCATTACTCCTTTTTTTAAAAATTTTTTTTAGAGAGGAGGACAGTGAGAGAGACAGAGAGAATCAATTTTTTTAAAGTTAGTTTTTCACATGGCCCTCATTGCTCTGACACCCAGCTGTGTACGTGGGAGCTGGGGTTCGAACCCGTACACTCGCACAAGCCGAGCAAGCGCCGCAACCACCACGCCACCACTCCAGCCCCTCATTACTCCTGTTTTACAGATGAGGAGACCAAGGTACAAAGGAGACCAACCCATGCTGAAGGACCCTTAGCTGTGCATGGTGGAGCCTGGAAATGGCCTCACAGTCTGGCTGCAGCACCCTCGACCGCTGCGTCTCCACAGTTGCTGTGAGCAATAGATGAACTGCAGCCTGTTGGGGGCTTGGCGAGGTGCCTGCCACACGGCAATCGCTCAATAAATGTTAGCTTTTATTATTAACAACATGCGCAACAGCACGAAACAGACTAGTCAAGCTACCCACATCGTTTGAGATTCTTAACAATGCCTGACCTTAGTTTAGCTATGTATATAATTCAAAGGACTTTCCCAGTTATATCTCCTATAACCCTCCCTGAAACCCTGTGAAGACTGTGGGACAGTTTTGAATGGCATGAGAAGATCAGTGAGATGCATGATGAAGTCCCACGGTAGCTCTCTGGTTATTCCATCTTCAGCAAATCTATGTTGACATCCCAGAGACTGAATTATACACCGTGGGGGCTGAAAAAAATGCTGAAGGACCGCCAGTATGTGACCTGTTGGTATGTTTAACACAGACTATGTACACAAGCATTTTTAAACTCAACTGTATAAACTGTGATACAACAATTTATAAATTGTTTATATTCTACCTTTTTGCAATGGGAATCCAATAGAATGCAACAAAAGCAGATACTACAAGCTCATAAAATCACTTAAAAATTAAGAATAAAAATAGAAGATCAAGCCTTAAATAATAGAACCTAACATTCGAATAGTAGCTCCCAGTTTATAAATAAGCATGATCTCTTTTCCACCTCATGATGATCCTCTATTGGACATAAAATAATTGTGATAAAATTTGAGATTAGGAGAGCTAGTATAATAATAGGACTATGCTCAAGTTTTTATTTTTATTAATATTCTTTTTTTAGTTACTGAGAGAGTAGTGTCAATAACTCCCAGTATATTTCAGTAACAGACTCTGGATCTAGAATATTTGATTTTCTTTCTTTTTTTAAGCTCTATATTCAGACCTCTCCTCAGCTCTGCCCTCATATATCTGTGGTGGTTCATTTTAGGTGTCAATTTGACTGACTGAGGCATGGCTAGATAGCTGGTAAAGCATTATTTCTGGGAGGAATGCTTGATTTTGAATCTCAGCCCTGATATTTACTGATTCTGTGACTTTGGCCAAGTTACTGAAGCTCTTGGTGCACAGGATTCTCATCTAGTAAGTAGAATACCTACCTTATGTGACTTCCAAAGATTAAAGGAGCTAACGTATGTGACATTTTGGAAAAGTACCTGGCACATAGGAACTATGTGCTGTTTGCTTATATGAAATAAAAATAAAACTTATCTCTCACAAAGACTGTAGAATCGTTTCTTTGCTTACAATTCTATATATTTTTGCTTTATAGATTTGAAGGCTGAGTTGTTAGGTGCATACATATTTAGAACTGTATCTTCTCAGTGACTGGAACCTTTTACCATCCTTTAGTGATGCTTTATGCCTTAAAAATCTACTTCGTCTCATCTTTACATATTAACATGGCTTCACTGCCTTTCTTTTGGTTAGTGCTTACCTGGGCTCTTTATTTCCATTCTTTGCTTTCCACCTTTTTGTACCTTTGTGTTTCAGTCTTACTCCTGTAAGTAGTTAACAGGTCTTTCTAAATTCAATCTGTTGATCTTGTTTTTTAATTGGAGTGCTTAGGCAACTTACATTTAACTCGATTGCCTCTATGCTTGAGTTTAAACCTACTGTCTTAAGTATTTTCTATTTGTCCTGCTTAATTTTTATGTCTTTTTCTCTTTTTCCTTGTTTGTTTTGAATAGATTATTTGCGATTATTCTAATTCCCCTCTGTTAGGTTGGAAGTAATAAACTGATTTGCTGTTCTTTAGCAATTCCCCAGACAGTCCAGCATGGATCTTTGATTTGCAAAGCTTTAATATTATTAAGAGCTTTATCCTCCTCTTAGACAATACAGAAGCTTCAAAACATTTCCATTGCAGTTGCTACCCTCCTTATTTATACACAATTGTTCTTTTATTCTTTCTATATTTTAAACATCAAAAGGCTATTTTTTGTTCAGCCAGCCAATGTTTAGATCTGTTCGCAAATTTTCCATTTTTATTGTTTTTCCTACAGCTTTGACTTTCTATATGGGAATCATTTTCCTTCTGCCAAAAGAATGCTATTTAGTTAGTTCCTTTAGGACTGGATTTTACAGCATAAAATTCTCTCAATTCTTGTATGTGTGAAAATGTCATTATTTCACTTTTATTCCTAAAGGATATTTTCTCTGGGCGTTGAATTCTAGTTGGCATTATTTTTTTTTCTTTTAGCACCTTGAAATTCTCATTCCACAGTCTTCTGATTCTTATATATGTATTTTCATAGTTTGGATGGTTATTATATTTGTCATTTTAATTTTTTCCCATTGATGACTGACCTTCAATGTTCACCATAGAATTTACAAAAAGAAACAGGAGTTTAACAATATAAGGAAAATAAAGCTTTTATCTAAACAGATTTCTCTGTAAAATAGGATGTCAAATTAATGTATAATTTTCCATTTTTCTAAATGTATGTTATTAGCTTAAACATTTTAGTTAAAAAGAATAATTATCAGATAATATTTTTGACCAAAAATTATGATGCTATTTGTATCAGACAGCAAAACATATCATCTCTAAAAATTTTCAAGTAATCTATATCTGTTAATAATAATATTATTATGATTATGATTTCTTTCAGGTTTTAAATTAACTAATTTTTGTAAGATGCACTTATGCAGCATTTATGGAGGGTCAATTTTGTAGATAGGTAAGAACTTAGTGAATTTTGTGTATGATCATAGATTTTAAATGGAAATTATGGTTAATTGGGATAAGAAATTGATGAAAACAGTGATGTATGGTAATTGATAAATATTTATGAACCAGGCATAATTCACTGTATATTGGAAAAGTACATATTACTCAGAGCATTCTATAAGCTCTTAGGCCCAATTTCAGAAAGAACCAGAAAGAGAGATGAAAATATCTTGGGTTGATTAAGATCACTTTAATACTTTAATAATGTTATTGGGATTGAGACTCTCTGGGTACCTAAATGTCTAGAAGGTGCATTTGCAAAGGCTGCTTTATTGACAGGTCACACTCAGTCTAAGGTTACAGTCCTTCAGGATTTGAAGTGTTAGGTATTTATAGGATACCCAGTTTGGCAGACCTTGAAACTACAACTTTTGTTCCTATTGTAAAAAATGTTTCCTGGTCTCCTAGCTGCATCTTCTGGTTTTGCAAATGCCTTCAGAGTAAAAGCAACTCCAAATGCCAGGCTCACCTCTTTAGGCTTCCTTTCTCTTTCAGATCTCATCTCAGTAATTTTTTTTTAACTACCGTGATATCTTTTCCATACTTTCAAGTTGACTTTTGGAAAATATTATGCCCAGTTTTTCAAATTCTCCTTAGAGGAAGAATTTGTCTAGGTTACTAAAACTGCCAAAATTGGAAATGTAATCCAAAATATGACAATGTTATTTTCTTGCTATGGCTTTTAATAATATCTCATAAAACTCAGCAAGAATCTTCTGGAATTTCCAATTCAAAGTTGAACATGAATTATAACTTGATTCATTCATTTCTCCAACAAATATTTCTTGAGTGTTGCTATGTCCCAGGTGCCAGTCCTGGCAAAGCAGGGAACCCTCATTTCTCTCACAATGTTTAAAGTCTAGAAAAGAAGAAGGACATCCCCACCCCCACTCATCAAAGCTACACTCCAATGTGATGAGAGATTGAGAGGAAAACAGGACAATCGATTGCAATAGGAAGAGAGTGAGGGTGCCAGGGTTTACACACCTTGTGATGTGGTGTCTGTGAGCACCAGAACACTGGACCAAATAGTTTTAAATAATGAGTGAATGCATTATGCTTTTAGGAAGGGGCAGTCCAGAGCTGGAGGAACCTCCAGCAGAGGTCATCACGACTGCAGCTCCTCTTCTGCCTCTGCCCTCTTAATGTCCTTGGGATGGTACAAGACGGAAGCTGAAATCCCATTGATCCCATCAGCCCAGCCATGGCAACATCCAGAGGGAAGAAAGGAAGACTGCACAGAATTCCCGAGCACACCCTCCTCACTTTTCACTGCTCAGAACTGAGTCCCATGCCCACTTAGACTGGTTGCCATCTGCTCCTGGCTGGGGATGAGCCACATTTCTTTGAGTATCCATGGGAGAGGCTGATTCTCTACAGAACCAGGATTCTGCTAGGAAAGAGGAAGGAGGGAGCAGAATGACTGCCAGGCAGGCACCCAGTGCCTGTCTCAGGGATTTGGTGGCAGAGGTGAGATAACGCCAGGGACCAGCCACCTATGTTCTTCACAATAGCCGTATAACTGATAATAAGAGCTAGAATTACTGGGTGTTTATATATGATAACTGATTTAGACCTTATGGGAGTCCAGGGAAGTAGGTCCTATTACTGCCATTATATTATGGTGGCAACACTGAGTCATGGGTATTAAAGAGCTTATCCAAGGTGCTATGGCTGATGGAGCCTGGATTTAAATCCAGGTCATTTGGTCCCAAAATTAATGATTTTATCCTCTTTGAGAAACTGTCTCTGGCAAGGTCAATAGAGAGTTAGCCTGATTTTTCAAAAGAGGAAACTGAAGTTCAGAAATGTGAAGTTCACTCAGCTGCTTATTCAGCCAGGAACACATCGCTTTAGCTCCCCAGGTGCTGTGCTGGACTGTAGGAACTATTCATTTAAAAGACAATTCCATTGACCTTGTGATGCCATCAACTAGTAGGATGGTAATTATGGAAGGCTTCAAGCAACTTGGCACAAAAGCAGATGGCGGGCATTGGCATCAGATGCCTGCATTCAAGTCCCAGCCTTGCAGCTCACTAGCTGAGTGACCTTGGGCAAGTTTCTGTTTCAAGTACTTCCTTGTTCCCAGTCGTGGGGTCATGGGGACAGCTGAACACAGGACAGTTTCTAGTCATGTGCTCACAGCTCAGAGGAGGACCATTTACACTGCAAGGCCACAGGGGCTGCGCTCAGAACAGAGTGAAGCCAGGCCATGGAAGAGCTTTGCAGCATCGGGGTGCAGGGCTGCCTGGCTGCCAGGGAGGATGTGATTGGCTCTTTTAGATAACCCACACATGCAGCAGAAAGGTAAGCCTGCCACTCCAGTCAAGCAGAAACGCCACCTGGTAAGGAGTGGGAAACTCCATCCACAAGGGGGACTGCGGAGGGCAACTTGCTGAGGCCCTGTGGCACCCTCTGGGTTTCACCCAATGTCAAGGTCGCACGTCATATGGAACCTCCGTTCCAGGTCTGATCCCGCTGACCTTGTTTCACCTTTGCTTCTTCCTCTGTAAAATGGGAACAACAGTGCCTCATTTGTTGCTTGTGAGTTTTAAATGAGACACTGTGGGTTGAGCTTCTACTCCAGGGACTGGTGCATGGGGAGTTTAGCTATTGCCAAGCGCCAAGCATGGGCTCCGTGACTCGCCTAAGGTCACATGGCTGGTGACCAATGCTCTCGGATTCACGCATTCGTCTTTGGTTTCCAGATGCTGGGAACTTGGGGCGTCGCTGAACCGAAATCTTGCTCACTGGGAAGGCACTGGTTTGTCCACCTCTACATCCATGTAAGCATGAATGTGCCCATCCCCTTATTTGTTCAGCACTTACTGAGTGCCTACTATGTGCTTAGTGCTTTCAATTCGATGTCTGTAGTCTATTGGAGACCGGATGTTAGTGTCGATTAAGAGGCCAGGGGTCAAGACCGGTCAAAGGAAGAGCCCTGGAGATGAGGAATGGGCTATGAAGGTCTGAAGACTGCTGCAGAGCCCATGGAAAGTCCACTTCCCTCCCCCACGACAGTTCGAGCTAATGCCCCTCTGACCCACAGGACAGAGGAGTTTCCGAGATCCCTGATAATTGGCAGATTTTGAATGAAATGAGACTTTCCACGAGGAGACTCCTCTGGCTCTGAAACTGCAGCTGCCACTCTCTGTGGTATGCTCTCAAGCAGGCCCCGTCCCCACTGGGTCTCAGCTTCTTCTCTTAGAGAATAAGGGACGGGCTCCGTGGTCTGGGAGGCTCCTTTTGGCTCTAAACACTGTGTTTTGTAGAATCTCCATGGAGCCACGGCGGTTCTTGAGTCAGCCCCCACTTTCCTCCTTCCCTCCCCATATAACTGCTGCCCACATCCACACGTCCTTCTGTTCTACATGACACACTCCTCGGGCAGGGACCAGCTTTTTCATATAATTGCTTCCAGGAGGAAAGCGAAATGAGACGACAGCAACCAAAACACAAACCCCAGTAGAACGAGAAGGCCAGTGCTTATCCCTTTGTGTCTGAAAGCAGGCTCATTTGGTCAGCCTGACTTTTTCCTAAATAGGATTCATCTTTCAATTAGACCCTGCCATGGCCCACAGGCTCCATTTTTTTTTTTAAATCCCAGGCTGCCAGCTCCATGGTATTTCAGAAAAAAAAAAGAGCCAACATTGCAGGATTCTCCAAATCTGCATGTTGCCCAAGGATCTGGGAAGGCATCTCCCAAGGTGGGAGGGGATGGAAATCCAGAAGCACATGGCACTGCCCGTGCTGGCCCAGCCATGGTCCAGGGGTAGGCAGTGGGCAGGAGGCAGGGCTGGCAGCTGCAGGAGGGCATAGAGAAGGAATTCGCTTCTTCCTCCAGCTGAATGTGCAGAAAGAGCAAAACAGGACTTGACTCTGACTTTCTTGTTCCTGTTTGTCCGGAGTCTGGCTGAGGTCAGACTGTCATGGGGCAATGGTGTGGGATTTTTCTCTGGACTGGGCTCTGTCTTCTCTCTGGAGAAAGAATCAGTTTCTTTTAATCAATGACAGCACTTGTGTTCCTAGAGAGGAGAAAACTGGGAAGGACATCAACTTTCCAGGGCATCAAGGACCAGGCCCTTGGAAGGTGTGGGAACAGCTTCCTTGCTTACCCATTGCCCCAGGGCATCAGGAGGAATATCATGCCAGCCTGGTATCACCACTGAGAGCTTGGGCCAGTTGCTTTGTCTGTCTTAGATTATCCAAAAGTTCACTTTGGGTTATAAAGTACTGTGTGTGGATCAGAATCATGGTCCCTGGAGCCACACAGACCTAGTGTGAATCCCAGCACCACTTACCAATAGTGGGACCTGGAGTAAGTGAGCTAACCTCTAACCTTCAAGGATGGCATGAGAATTGGATGAGCTGCTGCCTGTCACAAGTGCAGGACAGGCCTGCTGTAAAGTAA
>PVKS010024048.1:0-31586 GCA_004027875.1 Aplodontia rufa | reverse complement strand
AAGGAGATGTTGGGGATTCCCCCAACATGAGGTCCAGCTGGCTTGTAGAAGAATTGGTGGTAAACAACTCTGACCCAGCTGGCTTGTAATTAGCAGATTGCCTGACCTCATGACTAAGCTATTTGGCCACTCATTTTTACAACTGGATAAACGTGTTTGCACTGTACCCCTATTGGCTGTTGTAACGGATAAATAGAGTTGCGACTAGTCAGGTAAAAAGAGCAAGCAAGCGAGCAAGGAAGCAGCCCTGTCCTGAAGCAGTCAGAGAAGAAGCATGGAAGAAGCAAGCAGCAGTCAGGAGGAAAGCAGAGAGACGACCACCTGCTGCCTGAGAGAGTCAGAGAAGCAGCAGCAGCAGAAATGACGGAGAAATCAGCAGTGGTAGAAGATGCAGGCAGTAAGAATCTCGGCTGCAAAAATAAGGACTCTGATACAGCAATAGAAACAAGGACTCTAAACGTTAATAGCCTTGACTCAAAGACAGGGAAGGCAGGAAGCACCTGGAGGTCTTTAGCCGTGGTAAAGAGAGAAATAAAGTGCTTGGAGAACTTAAGAACAAATGGGTCTAGTTTAATGCTTTATCTGGTCCCTGCCGGCCAGGACCAGACAGTCCTTTCCATCTTTTCACAGATGAAATACAGGGTGTTGCATTGGCCTCCTTGCTCAACCAAATGGACCCTGCCATAGACCTGTGGCATATCTTTTCAAGCAACTTGATTTTACAGTCTGTGGACGGCTGCCATGCCTCGGGGCATTGGCAGCAGCTCCTGAACTGACTAAGCAAGCTCTAAAACTCACCTTACTCCAACTAATCACTGTATTCTCCACTAATCGACTCCAGGACCTCTTAAGCCAGAAATCTCTCCTCCTTCTGAGCCCATCATGGAATCAAGTTTCACCTCCTCTTCATAGAAAATCCCACTATCACTCTCTGCTCTTCTTCTCTCAACCCTGCTACACTTCGCCCCCTGTCCCCACCTCCCTCAACAGTTAGCCATTCTTCACAGGTACTGGAGGCTCTGCATTCACCCCGTGAGGATCTTTTGGTTACCCACTCCCCTCACCTGACCTAACCATTTTTGTAGATGGCAGTTCTGTGCTAGGTCCATGGAGCCACTTATGTGGTAGTATTCCGAAAGGGACCACCTCCCAAAAAGCCAAACTCTTTGCTCTCATTAGGGCCCTCACTCTCTCTAAAGGTACACAGGTTAACATTTGCAGAGATTACAAATATGCCTTCTGAATTGCTCATTCACATTCAGCTATTTGGAAGGAGTGTGGGTTTTTAATCACAAAGGGGTCACCAATGGTCAGTGACTCCCTAATTTGCAAATTCTTGGAGGCACTTCAGCTGCCATTCCAAGTTGCCATCATATTCTGTCGAAGACATCAAAAATCCTCAGACATTATAGTCATGGGTAAGAATAAAACAGATTCTATAGCATGGGGGCTATCAATCTACTGCAATTAAACCTAAATATCCTCCACAGGATGAGAAAGACCTGATAACTCAGGGTGGCCATTTTGGTGATGTTGACTGGATTTTCCAGGGGGACCAGATTGCCCTTCCCAAACAGCAAGCTTAAGCCAATACACAAAATGCTGCTTACCTTGGTTGATACTTTCTCCAGGCTGGATAGAGGCCTTCCCCTGCTCTAGGGAGACTGCAGACACTGTTGCCTCCATTCTCTTTGGACAGATCATTCCCAGATTCAGACTCCCTGCATCCATCCAGTCAGACAACAGTCCAGCTTTTACCTGTCAGGTTGTTCAATTAGTCTCCAAAGGCCTCAACATCACTGGAGGCTCCACATCCCTGATTGCCCCCATCCTTGGGTAAGGCTGAAATCGCTATTAGCATTCTCAAGGATCTTTTTACTAAACTGACTATTGAGCTCAAGCTCTCCGGGCCTAATCTCCTTCCATTGGCCCTTATCTGAATTCGGGCAGCTCCTAGGGCCCCCTTAGGCCTCAGCCCTTTTGAGCTATGCTATGGGCATCCTTTCCTAATCAACCAAAACTTTCCTGTCACCCCTCCTCCTCTGGCATCCTATTCATCCTATCTCACACTCTTACTTAAACTCCTAAAGGAACACGCAGACCACTGTCTCCTCCTCGTGCCATCTATAGCTTCATCTCCAGTTGGATCACAACCTGAGTTGGCTGCTGTCTCTCTTCAACCAGGTGACACAGTTTTGCTTTGGGAACTGCATGCTCAATCTCTGCAATCTTGCTGGACTGGACCCCATACAGTTACACTTACTACCCCAATAGCGGCCAAACTCTTGGGCCACTCGCCTTGGTATCATGTCTCCCACCTTAAAAAGGCATCCTTCCCAGATGCCCAGTCCTGGACTTCCAGTATGCTGGAGCCCACCAAACTCAAGATCTCTCCCTCACCCTTTCCCTACTCCTCCTGCTGCTCATTAACTTCTCTCAAATCTCTATCACAGGTTTGTCCAAAACTGCATGAATGAGGTCCTTAAACAACTAACTGCCCTTACAGATGCCTCTCTACCATCAAACCAACTCTGAAACTTACCTCTCTCCTTCAATGCCGCATAGATAAAGGAAGTAGCCAGATGGAAATCAATGCCCCTACATCACCAAAAAGGTCGGGGTTTACGTTTATTCCATACAGCTGGGTGGGGCTTCTGCAGCCCATGCACGGGTGAAAGGAACAACTAATCAGATGCCGGAAAACAAGACCCAGTGGTGTCTCATAATCACCTGATGATTGATGGGAGTTACCAGCCAATCTCTGAAGGACCTCCTCTGCCCTCCCCAGATAAAGTCATGGCCCAGCTGGGCCAGGGAGGAGGGTACCTCTTCCCCTACCTGCTCTTACTCTGCTGGTCTGGTGAATTTGCCCTGAGAGCTCTCAATCCCAATAAAAGCTTTGCTTAGCTGCTTTAGGGCCTGACCTTATTCTTATGAGTGGAATACTATTTTTGAAATATTTTTACAACAAAGTAGAACCAAAAAAGCAAACCTGACTATAGAAAAATGTAGAAATCATAATCAGATTTGATCTTTAGTCTTTATTTAGCTCTTCCTACTCATATGAGAGTAGTCAAATCCCTTCATTCTCTAGAAAATAAAAAAATAGATGTTAAGTTTGCTTCCAAGTTAAACACATTATTTTAGAAATCATAAAATCCTAGTTTGGATTCTCATTTTTGCTGCTTACATATCCTTTGACTCTAGGAAACTTCCTCATCAATGTACTTTTGCCAAAGACTACAGTAGCACACATATAACTTATTGACTTGGTGCCACAAGGGAACATATACACCATGGGAATCCATGGGGCAGCTCAGCAAGAGGGTATTAGAAAGGAGTTACCATGGGTCTTGAACTCATTAGGTGTTAGGGTGGGATACAAGGAGGTAGGGCTTGCTTTTACAGGATATTACTGTGAGGTGGGGATAATTCTTGAGGATCTTAATAATTCTTATCCAGAAGGAGGAAAGATCAGAGCTAGGTTAAAGGTGAAACTGTTAAAGAATTGATGTAAGAGAATATTTAGTGTGTATAGATATGTATCTCTCCCTCTCTCTCTCTCTCTCTCTCTCTCTATATATATATATATATATATATATTTGTGTGTGTGTGTGTGCAGTGTTACTGGGTATTGAGCCCAAGGACATTCTACCATTGAGCTACATTCCCAGCCCTTTTTAGTTTTTATTTTGAAACAGGTTCTCCCTAGGTTGCCAAGGCTGACCTTGAATTTAGGATCCTCCTGCCTCAGCCTCCAGAGTAACTGGAATTAAAAGCATGCCAGCCAGCCATTTTTAAAAGCATGCCAGCCAGCCATTTTTATGATCTGGATAATGTACTTTTCATCTTCTCCCAAACAAAATTAGTTGATGGTCTTACTTTTGTCTTTATCCACAATAGGCACAGAGTAACCTTTTCTGATATTTATGTTTTGTGACTTTTTTTTTAATGTTCAACTAAAGCCTAGTCCTAAGTGCTAGGCTAGTTGCTAGTAATGCCAAAACAGTAACAGCATCACTCCAGTTTTCAGGTGTTGGGGTCTCCTCTCATCTTTTACACATTTTATACTGATTTCTTCATTTCAAAAATGTGGACAATGGTTATACTATAGCATAACGAATTTTTTTGCCAAATACATGATCAAGTATAAATCAAATGAGTTAATACAATTCTCTTGTGTCTTGTTATGTTTTGAATGTGAGGTGTCTCAGAATAGCTCACATGTAACAATTAAGGAAGGCTCAGGTGAAATGTTTGAGTTATAAGAGCCTTTACCCAATCAGTGAGTTAATGGGGATTAACTGGCAACTGAGGGTGGGTAGGGTGTGGCTGGAGAAGGTGGGTCATTTGGGGCGAGCCGTTGGGGTATATATTTTGTATATGGCTTGGCGGGTCTCTCTCATTCTCTTTTTCATGTTGCCGCACCTTTACCTGCTTCCCCGTGCACACTCTTCAGCCCTGATGTTCAGCCTAACCTTGACCCCTAAGCCTTGGGAAATGGCCTTCTATGGACTGAGACAGCTGAAACTGTAAGCCCCTCCAGATAAACTTTTCCTCCTAACATTGTTCTTCTCAGGTCTTTTAGTCGCAGCTGTGAAATAGCTGACTAAAAGATGCCTTGAATATAAGTATATATAGATGATTGTTATTGTATTTAAAGTATGTTTATAGAATTGATTTAAGAAAATAACTTCATAAATTGAACAAAGAGATATTGATCAAAACAAAGTGAAGGTGGGCATGCTCACTTCAATGAAATTTTCAGAGAAGTTCCAACACCATCAGTGATCCAAATCAAATTAAATACATAGAATCAGTATGTCCACAATTCTTAAATGTATTTAGAAGTTTACTGTGGTAGTGTTCCACATAATTCATTGGTTGAAATGGGCAGCAAAAAAGGTGGAAGGGGCATGAGTCATCCTACATATTTTGAAATATATCCTGTTAAGTATTAAATGTCCCATTATGATTAAAAGAGGTAGCTGAAGGGGAATGGCTTGTGAATTTAGAGAGAAACTAAATTTGCATCTGTTCAACCAGTTATGCATGTCTTCAATTTTTCTCCAAAGTTAAATTTGATGGAAAGTGAATGTGTTATCACATATGCAGGGATAAAGATATTTTATTTACTGATACATTGGTTAGTTGAATTGACAAGGAGTGAAAAGCAGAGCCATCTCCGTAATACCTTGCTTAGTATTAGTGAAAATACTAAAAAGTTATCCAAAGAATTTGTATCGTCCTTTGAATTTAATGTTTCCTTTAGCACTCATACAGGTTTTGGCTTTAAATACATTTCATTTTTTTTAAAGAAAATGGATCATATTTATTAGTTTTATCAGTGGCATAAAATGTTTTGACATCCTTCATTTTTACAAAAAAACCACTTTTGTTTCTGCCATGGATTTTTGTCAGTGAGAATAAAATGTGTGCATAAGGAACACTGCTCATTAGCTAAATAATTGATGCAATCAGATATAACAATATATTGCTTCGTAGATGATTGAATGTTTGCTTTTGGAGTTAAGAAAATATATATAAGTTGTGTATTGAACTCTTACTTAAAAATGGTTACTTGTGTATTCTGTTCCAGAAATAGTCTTAATCTCTTTTCTTAAATGATGCAATAAGATAGTGTTCAAGACCTAAGATTCTGGAAACAGTAGCATGAATACGATCAGAGTCTGCCTCCTAAAAACTCTGCAACTTTATTTACGATTTAAATTCTTGGATCTTATTTCTTCTTCTGAATAATTGAAATAATATGTATCCCTCAGGGTTCTTGTAAGGACTATGTGACATATTGTATTGGTTCGGGTTCCATCAGGACAATCGGAGACAAAGATTCCAGCATAAGAAATTTATGAAGTTGGAGGTAATTTCAGGAAACAATGATAGAGAACAAGTAAAGCGAGACTGAGGTGCAAGTAGTTTGCACTATCTAACAAATATCACTGAGGAGTTCTGCATCATAATCCTGCAATATCGAATAAGATCTGCAGAGTTAGGACACCTGAAGAGTAAGGAGACAGGCCTCCATTTGAGGGATGCTGGTGAATGTGTGCATAAGTGTCCACATGTGTATGTCTGTATTAGTTCTCAGGCAATTGCATTCCAGCTGAATTGGTTCTGCTCAGAGAAATTCCCAGGACAAATAGATGTAGATGAAAGTCTGGCCTGCATGCCTCAGAAAAGGCAGGATATCACTGACATCACCCATTATACATTGCACCACCCAATGCTTAATGGGGTATACAGAAGTAATAGAGTGGTAGCTCTTACTAGGCTTTCTGAGATTCTCTGGTACCTTCCTCTGGGACTCAGATTATGACAAGTAGACTTGGACCTTTTGTGGAGAGCCTGTGAAATTTCAAAGGGAGCATAGTCAATAAAAGTTACTGGTGGAGTTGAATAGTATGTGCTATTTTATTTCATCAATTTTAATGCTTTGTTATTAAAATTTGAATTTGAAATTTTACTTCTATCCATATTATGTCCTAGTCAACTTAAGCTAATTAAGAATTAATTTAGCCAGGTGTGGTGGCACATGCCTGTAATCCCAGTGACTGCAGCAGGAGGATTGCAAATACAAGATCAACCTGAGCAATTTAGGGATATGCTGTCTCAAAACAAGAAAAAACTGGATATGGAACTAAGTTGTTAAAGTGACTTTGGGTTAAATCTCCAGTACACAAACAGAAAAAGAGCTGATTTAATGAAATACAAATACAAAATTATAAGGATCATATGGCAATGTTTTTATCACTGAAATCTTGTCAATATTGCTATGTTAACCACTGCTTTTGGACCTGACTCTAAAAGAATATCAGACAGGAAAGTTTCACAGTTTTCCAACAAGTTATCCTATTCAAAGTATACTTGTAGGTTGTTAGTATTTCCAACATTCTTCAACATCTTAGAACTGCAAAACCGAAGAAAATTCATGAACTTTATTTTAGGTGATATATTCTATCCATATATTTTATTTTAATTAAAAGCAACCAAATTATCTTATATATCACTGAATCTTTTATACAGTTTAAATGAGTTTCTTTTCTGCTGTTTGTGGTTTTGAGAAATGTAATATCAAATACATACTTGGCCATTATAATATTTTGGAATTTTATGTGAAATATTTTCTAGTGTTTTTATTCCCCTGGAAAAAAAATGTTAAACAAAAAGCCTTTTTCTTCAATCTTAATGATACCAAATTAAATTGTTTAAAGCCATAAAACCATAGACCCAAGAAAAACCTTGGGAACTGTCTAGAGCAAACACACCATTGCACAGATGAGGAAATTAAGGTCCAGAGGGGAAGCATGCCTTGGCCAAGGTTATATGGCTCATTGGTTTATATACTTCACTAAGTTGCATCTGCTGATCCTATCTTTTTTTTAAACCATAATTAATATATTTGTTTCCTTCACCTTGGAAGAATTGTTTAATATTTCTTTAAATATCTGACTCTTACATGGAAATAATTTTATCAACAGATATTTTGTATAGCAGTTATTAGGTATTGAATATTCTTCAAAGTGCTTTATAAATAAGTATTTTACAAGTGTAAATGCTCTGCAAGTATTTACAAGTATTTAATGCTCACACCAAACCCGTGAAGTTGGTGCTATTATCATCACCATATAAAGGATGTGATTAGTGAGATCTAGAGTGTTTTTGTAACTTAGCATAAGGTCACACCTTTTGTTAATCAGAGTTAGGCATTTAGACCAGGCAGCCTGGCTCCAACAACCTGTTGTTAATTATTTCACCAGGCTGTCTCTCATTACTCATACCAAAATTACAGCAATATATGTAAAACAAGTGGAAGTCAAGATAGTCATTACTATTATTTTAGAAACATGAAAAACAAGATATCTAGATTTCCACTTCTAGTATTTGAATATTGGTGCTATCATATATTAGGTGGGAGGCACTAGTAGAGTCACAACATTTTATTTCTCTGAATTTAAACTTTTAAATATAAATATGGGAGGTACTAATAGTATCCATGCCATACACTTAAGAAAATGTTAGAATATATATATTCTAACATTTAATTATACTTTTCCATATATATATATATATATATATGGAAAAGTTTTACAAACATAGAAGACTAAGATCATAGTTCCCTTTATGAAAAGAGAAATAGAGTATATGATATAGAGTTGTGTAAATGGATGCTAAATTTTTGTAGAACCCAAATGAAACTTGAATATTTAGCAATTAAAATATAAGCTCCATTAAAAAATCCAAAGATTGTAAAAAATATGAACAGAAATATTGGAAAGTTAAGAGTGAAAAGTAACTAATGTGAGGGGGCAGCAAGCTTTGCCTGTCAGTTGGGTTTCCTGAGAAATTGCCCTGGAGAGCAGAGCTGACTGACAGCCTACCTCCTGCTGCTTTTACTCCACTTCTACATGGTTCAATCCAGGTGGTGCTTCACAGTCTAGTCAATGACAGAGCACAACCTGAATACCCATACTCTCCTGCCTCTATGACATGGGTCTCCTCTAAGGATGAACTCATTGCAGGGCCTTCCCAATGACCTTGTAGAGATTTTTCTTAAAACTACATTGAGGTCTGAGGTCTAAGACCCTTCTTACATGGGTCCTTCATCCCCTTTTTCTTTTACATGTAGAGACCTACCTTACTGTTCTGAAGACTTTCTGAATTATCCAGCTCCCTCTCCTTTTATCCTTTATAGATTGCCCATCAATGATTCTCTAGTATATTTAAATTAATCTTGACAAATACTTCTTAGATATCTCAAGATGACAATTATCTCACCCATCCAGTGATTACTGGCATTCACATTTAACATATGTCTGTGGTTGCTGGATCCAGCTTATTCTGGCTTACAAAATCCAGAATAAGAATGTATTTCTCGGGGCTGGAGCAGTGGCTCAGTGGTTTCGGCGCTTACCTGGCAAGCGCGAGGACCCGGGTTCAAACCCCAGCACCACGTACACAACTAAGTGTTAGAGCAACTAAGGCCATGTGAAAAACTAAATAAAGTTGTTTCTCCCTTTCTCTGTCTCTCTCACTGTCCCTCTTTCTTTAAAAAAAAAAAAAAAAAAGAATGTATTTCTCCCCAGACTGGTAGATTCCCAGAGTTCACATCAATAGATTTATATTAGCCAGAGAGGGGATATTTATAACTTGGAAATCTTTTTCTTCCCAGGTGACACAGCAATAAAATATTTATCAGCAGGCCACCAGTGCATATCTTTTACATACATAAAATATTATTTGGTGAGCTATTTATTCCCATTTTAAATGCATGGTGAATACTTTTCCCATGCCAATAATATTCTACTATGTTTATCTTTAGTAGTATCATATTATCTTAGAGATAAGCATACTATATTCAGCCAACCTGCTAACATTTATTTCCAATATTATTTTACCAATGTTGCCAGGATAAATATATTAAATATTTTTTAAGAAACATTTATACTTTAATTTTTAACACTTAAATGTCAAACAGTGAAAATAACATAGACTTCTGTCATAAATTTCCATGCTCATCACAAAGAAAGTCTGTATTGACACAGAACATGTTAGGATCATACTCTTATCAGGCTGCCCTGTTTAAAACTGACCCTGAAACTTTTAAGTTTTATGACCTTACAGACTTTGTGCCCAACACATTGAATAATAGTATGTGCCTCATAAGGATATTGTATGTAAATGGTATATATAAAGTTCTTAACAGACATAAGTGTATAGAATTGTATGTTTTTACTATTGTAATAATTTTTTAAACATAAACACAAATATTGATTGCTTGGGTAGCCTATTAGTCATTAGCCAAGAGTTTTGTATGAGATTTTTTTTTGTTTTAGTTTTTATGCTGGGGTAAGCAGGTAAGACATGATAGAGGCTAGGGGTATAGCTCAGCAGTAGAATGCTACACAGCATGCATGATTCAACCCCCAGGCCTCCCGCCAACACACACAAGAGACTGAGAGAAAGAAAATAGATAACACTTGTAATTGTGGATAATACTTATTGGCATAAAAGTGTGTATGAAATACAATGTTCAATAAATGAATTATTTTTTCACTCTTGCAGTATGTACATTTAATTGGAAGTTGTCATATGATAATACCTAAATTTCCAATATTCAGAAATAGGAAGATAATGTTATATATTTGTAAAATATATCAGACTCCCAAAAGTCAATCCTTCCAAATACAAATGTGACCCAAAAATTTGAGAAAAACTTTTACTTTTCTGTGAGTGAAGTGGAATCGTCATTTTTATTATGATTATATCCACAGTTAATTTTAGTAGCCATAATGATATTTGGCTTTAATTCAATTTATTTTTATGGAAAATGTTCACATAAATAAAAATATTGATTTTTTTTCTAAAAACATAGCATATTAGAATCCAGGAACTCTATTAGTGCTACATATTTAAAAAGTTCTATAAATCATTGTTCCTGCTGTGAGAAAATTCTCAAAACCTAATATAATTTTCAGCAAACTAGGACCTGTATACCAAATCCATTCAACCTACTTGTTTTTGTAAGTAAGTTATATTAGACCACAGTTACTTGTTTCTATATCATGTGTGGCTGATTTCATCATACAAAAGTAGAATGGAATATTTGTGAAGCATGAAATATTAAGTGTCTTGCCCTTCTCAGCAAAAGTTTATTTATTCCTTCTCTAGAGACAGAGATTGGCAGCAAAGAAATTAACCAGCAAATACACACACACACACACACACAAAAGCCACAATGCAATCGTTGGAAATTTCCAGGACCGCTAAGACTGATAAGGTTAGCATCCAAGGCAACTACTCCAGTTGGGTGTCAATGAGCAGAACCCAGGTTCTTTGTATTAGCAAACAGTGAAACGTAATTATATTTTTAGTCACTTCAGTACCTCTAATTAAGAACTATTGTGCATTAAAATTGCTGGTATAGTCCACTAATTTAACAAAATGTGCAAGACTACTTAAGTTCCAAAGCTTCAAGTCTCTCTTGTAAAGAACCACTACCTTAAATATCATTATGCTTGGATTTTAAAGAAAAGCCTAGTAAAGAATAAGAGTAATTACGTGGAAAATTTGGGCAAAAACCATACACATTTGCCTCAATTACAAGCAATTTTCAAAATTACATTTCATGTTATAACTTAATACGTGATGTTTTTAAAAGAGAAAAAGCTACTCTAGGAAAAACAGTCATGCTCAAACTTTAGTTGATTTGTAATGTAATGGGTGAAATTCAATCTTTATCTTGAAAACGTATTAGTATTTTTAGTGTGCCGTAATTAAGGGTAAGAATCAGGGAGTGGTAGTAGTAGTATCAAATTTTTAAATTATTTCACCCTTTGTATTCATATCATATTTTATATTTATTTGACCTCTGATGATTAGATAACTAGACTGTGTTTATTCCCAGCCAGAAACAAAGTAGAAAAATGCTTTATAGGAACAAGACTTTGTTTTTGTGTGTGTGTGTTTTGTGGTTTTTTTTCTTTAATCTTTATCATACACACACAAACGAAAAAAGGGCCACTGCTTTTAAAACTCCCTAGAGGCAATCCTAGAAACCATATATCTCTATATGGTAAAGTTTTCATCATAGTTTTAAATTAAGTTAGACTAACTCAAAAGCTTTAATCTAGACTGTGGTATTGAAGAATATGCATTAAATATTTTCTGTTTTAATTTCAACATTGCTTGGTATAAAAAGGGTTTTCCCTTTTACATTTGTTGAAGAGTATTGAGGACCTTAATGTGCCATATTGACGGAGTAATAAAAATAGCAAATTGCATTTCAGGCCTTGCGCCAATATCATTAAACTCTCGGTCATATCCAAAACAATAATGAGGGCAAACAAAAGCTATAGTTCTTTGCCAGCTTGACTCTGATCTTGAGTTCCTTTTACATTGAACCATTGAGTCAAAAGTCTATAGTAGTTTTACTCTAGAGCTCTATATGTAAACAGTCTGCTTCTCCTTTCTCCTGCGTTTCTTTTAAAAGTTCCTTCATAACACTAGTTCTAAGTTGTGTGTTTAAATTCTTACTGTTGCGAAAGGAAGGCCTGCCGCCCTCTCCTTCCCAACCACACCCTCTTCCAATTTACATACGAAGAATTTAAATGTGCCAGAATTAATACCCCTTTTATTTGAATCAGTGACCCAATAAAACACATTCTACAGTTTTAATACTGCACTTGTCCATGGCAAATTGAGCAATGGATGGGACTGTTTGACCCATTCTACCAAAGTATAACTCTCTGAGGTGTCAGAATATATTAAAAAGTAAATCTTCAAAGTGGGCCATTCCACTTGAAATCAAAGTAAATAATAGCATTTTGTGGCTGTGTTTAAATGGTACTAAAATGTTTATTCTACTTAAGAGATTATTTTCTTTAGTACTTTGCATTAACTGTTTTTTTAAGAAGATGCTCTTAAAAATGTTTTATTATTATAGCCCTTAATTGAAACACCATCATATTATAGACTATTAATATTCAATTTTTAAAAAATATTAAAAGCTTTTTATTCTTCATGAGTGTTCCCTTTACACAGGAAACATGTCCCACTTATACAGAAACATTTTTAAATTAAGTAGGAACCAGGGAGTTATTGGTAAAAGAAAAAAATCAGGAAAATCTTGCCATATATACTTGATACAAAATTTTTATGTGTTACTTTTTTTTGAAAATTCTGTGTAATAGAGAATGGTTGAGTATTACTGTTCAACATTACACCATGCCATCTTCAATTGCTTTATACAATATCTCAGGAAATGGTCCAGCAGGTTTGCAGTAGCTCAAATGAGATTCATCTCCAATATCGATTCGCTTATCCCATGACAGCACTCCCATTTTGAAAGTCCTCAGATGCTTTGAAATCCTCATTTTTGTTCAGTTGACTGTGAACATAGCTGCTAGTTCTTTCACAATTGCAATATGTGGGCAAGCTTTCACTAAATTTCTCCATGAACCATTTAAACCAACCTACATTTAAGGACCTCTGGGAACTATGAACTCAAAGTATTCAGGTACTTTTCTTCCCTCTGTTTAAATAAAACTAATCATGAAATAATTCAAACAAAAATATAAAAAATAAGAAATTATGCTTGCATCTTCTACACTGTGTAGAATAATATACAAGACTGGAATTCTAATTTAACATGACAGGACCATCATGTACACCATGTCATATGATTACTATGTAATAAATCTGGAATGAGGAATCAGCTTTTTATGAAATCTATACTGAAAGGCTGTTTCCACAGACTATATTGCCCTGGCTTAAACTGAGTCACAAATGGAAACAAGTTATTTTAGCTAGTTATAAGTGTATTATAAAATATAGCATCATATTGTGAGGAAGGCAAATAAAAACTCAAAATTATTAATCTAGGAAAAAGAATAAAACAGAAAAAACTGAAGATGAAAGATTTAACCATAGTTTGGAGAAGCAAAAGAGATTATCCAGGTTTTAGTTTAAATAGAGAGTACTATCTAGGGACTAAGTAAGGGCTACTAATTCCACTGAATTATAATAATTCATCTTGAATGAAAGGTAAAGGCTTAGTGAAATCCAAGCTTAGCAAATCACTTTTTTCAGAACTTCTAGGAAAAGAGAACAGAGAGAAAAGATAGTATATGAGACAATCCTCTGGGAAAACTGTTTAATTGCCCAATTCAGGGAATTTAATTATAAAATTTTTAGGAATTTCTTTGAAAATTTTATTAAACCTGAATTTCTTTGAAAAGGGTAGTTGGACGTATCCATTGATACTATGTGTGTTGCATGATGGCTTTAATGTACTAGATAAATATAAATGGAATGATATATAAGAAATCAAAATAAAGTAGCCGAGTTAGACATCATCAAAGAGAAGTATAGAGCCTTGTGCAGTAGACTTGTATTGACTGACCCTGGTCCCTGTTCTCTTTGTTCATGTAAAAGCTCCAATTTTTACCTGAGGCATGGTCAATAGACGAGTTCCTGAACAGTCAGGTATGATGTACTTATTAATCACAGAAAGAATGAAGTAATGTTTTCACTGGCTATGTAGAAAGAGGATTGTACACTACTTGATTTAGAAGAGGTAAATGTGAAGTTTCCAAAAGCTACTCAGGAGCCTGAGAACTAAATCACACCAGAGAAGGGAGGAGCCAAGGTATTGGGAGAAATGGATTTCTCTGGTTTCAAGATAAAGCCACTTCTAAAATAATTCCACCATAGAGCTTTTCGATCCCCCCACAAAAATAAAAAATCTCTATTAACTCGTAAGTTTATATTCAAAGTTCTGACATTGAGTTCTGATGCAATATGGGAAGCAAACCTAGAGAAGATTGTGATAAATTGCAAACTAATAGCTCTTATAAAATTGCATCTAATCAGCTTCATGCATGACTATATCCTGAAGCACCATTTAAAAAAAAAATACAGACCTAGTGTTGTAAAAATTTATGTTTCTTAAGTTAAAACCACTTAGTAATATGAGAAAAAGTGAGATAATTTAATGATATCTAAAGGATCAAATTTAATTAATGTATTTAAGAATACTGGGCGAATTTAAAATCATGTGGGGAATATTGTGGTGTTTGTAGACCATATTGGTTCAGCATACAGCATTTTGAAACATCAGAGAAAATATCTCCCCATTTTTTTGTTATTAACTCTACTGCAGAAAATAATTTTCTAAAGTTTATTGCCACGTAAGAGTCAAATTCCACCTGTAGTAGCAGAGGGCATGAAGATAATATTTATAAAGGGTTATATGGGAGCAACTTGAAATATGTAAGAAGTAATTGATTCAATTACTTGAATAAGTAGAATAAGTTTTTCAGGATTTCAGTTGAATCTCACTGTACAAGAATCTTAATTAAACTGTTTAAAATTTCATTTCTTTTATAAATCTTTGGAATGGTTGGGCTTTTTGAAATTCTGTTTCTCCGTGCAGTACCAGCATGAACCACAGTCATATGGAAGCTCCATTGCTCTGAAATATCCCAGAAGGCTCACTTGCACAGCTTGTGTCTGGTCCTAGCTGTTGTGAGTTCAGCTTGGGCTGTCGAGCACAGTACTTCAGTTCTACACCATATGGCCTTTCATTATGTCATGGGTTCCTCATGGTAGTGGCTAATGCCCAAGAAGGAGCATTCTACGTACGCAAAAGTGGAACTTACAATTTCTTAAGTACCTGCTTTATCACTTAGGCCATGTTCCACTGGCCAAAATCACACATCTCTCATAGATGCAAAGGAAAGGAAAATTACCTGTCTTTTGGCAAGAGGCAAATAATTTGAAGCACAGGAAATTTTGTTCATTGAATGTGTTACTCCTTTATTTTATTCACCTAATCAACACATATCTCAGTTGTTCACAATGTTACAGTTATTATTTTAAATAGTGGTGATACAGATAGAGATTGAAACCAATGATTATGGTTTTAATGTAAAATTAATGTATTAATTAATGTAAAATGCTATGTATTTACATTAAATACATAGCAACTCACACAATTTCCTTTATTTTCCCAAGAAATTTCTGTTCTAAATCTAGTAGGTATCTTTGGGAAACTTCTGATAAGAAATCAAAAGCATAAAGAATAATTTGCCAAGCGGTTTATTTAACAAGTTACTTTTAATATGCAGCCATAAAAATTTGTAAAATGTTATTACATATTGCCACAAGAAATGTGACAGGTATTGCACTATGGCATGACAAGCCAACCCTAAAACTCGGTGGTTTAAAGCAAGCATAATTTACTGTTCCATGAATATACTTTTTCACTTTATTCTAGCACTTGTGGGTCAGCTTGAACTCAATTTATTAGGGATTAACTGGGCTTGATTCCAAGCTGCAGTTTGAGTCCAGATCTTTTACATTTGTCTCCTACACTCCTAGAATAGTAGGCTACAGATGCGTGTTCTTTACATAGCAGGGTTAGAAAAGCAAGAGGCCCAGATGAACTGTGCAAG
Organism: Aplodontia rufa; assembly: GCA_004027875.1. Lineage (NCBI taxonomy): Eukaryota > Metazoa > Chordata > Mammalia > Rodentia > Aplodontiidae > Aplodontia > Aplodontia rufa. The sequence continues at coordinate 15,612 of PVKS010024048.1, read as the reverse complement.
CAAATTCCAAGCATCTGGTTACATATGTCGATTAATATCGCTGTAGTCAAAGCCAGACATGTAACCACTTGCAATACCAATGGAATAAGTATACTCCACTCACATAGAAGAAATGAAAGTATAAAGGGAAGAATAAAGAATGGAAACACTATAGAACAATTTAGCTTAGGCAAAAATCATTTGTTAACGGAAGACTTCATTAATATTTCACTAAAATTTTTTAAAGGCTAATACGGATTTCTTTCTCGACAGATTTATTATTGGAGTATAGGAAATCAGAAAAATAATTCAGTTCACAATAACCTCAAATACTTGGGAATAAATCTAACAAGAAGTGAAAGATCTCTATAATGAAAATTATAGAATCCTGAAGAAAGAAATTGAAGTAGCTTTCAGAAGATGTAAAGGCCCCAGAAGTTTTGCATATATAGAATTAATGTCAAATTTGTCATATTATCAAATGAAATATACAGATTTAATGTATTTTCCATGAAAATTATAATGGCATTCTTTATAGAACTAGAATAAACAGTACTAAAGTTCATATAGAAGAATAAAAACCCAAAAGAAGCAAAGCTATATTAAGCAATAAGAGCAATGCTGGAGGCATCATAATACCTGATCTCAAGTTACAATGCAGAGCTATAGTAAAACAGAACAGCATGATATTGGCATAAAAAACAAAACCAATGAATAAAATAGAACAAATATACATATATACAGTCATTGGATACTTGACAAAGTTTCCAAAACATGCATTGGAGAAAAAGTCTTTTTAACAAATGGTACCGGGAAGACTGGATCTGCATATGTAGAAGAATTAAAAAAAGGCCTGCATTTCTCACGCTAAGCAAAAATCAACTCAAAGCACATCACAGACCTAGAAATTGCATCAGAAACACTGCAACCACTAAAAACATAGGGTCAGTGCTTTCACATATTGCTGCAGGTACCAACTTCCTTAGTAAAACTCCAATAGCTCAAGAAATAAAACTGATAATAAGCATGATGGCTTCAAATTAAAAAGCATCTGCACAGCAAGACCATCAAGAGCCTACACAATGAGAGAAAATTTTTGCGAGATACTTTCAATGGGAGATCAGGACTAATAAAAAATAAGCACACACAAAGAACAACATATCAATAAATGGATAAATGAGCTAAAACATTTCTCAGAAGAAATACAAACGGATAGTGAATGTATGTTCAACATCCTTATCAATCAGGGAAAAGGAAATCAAAACTATGTTGAGATTTTGCATCACTTCAGTTAAAATGACCATTGTCAAGAATATAAATGCTGGTCAGGATGGGGGGGAAAACATACTCATGCATTGGTGGTGGGACTGCAAATTAGTGCAACCACTTTGGGACACAGTACAGAGATTCCTCAAAAGACTAGGAAAGGAACCATTATATTTCCCAACTATCCCACTCCCTGATATTTCTCCCAAAGAGCTAAAATCTGCATGTTACAGTGATATATGCATAACAACATTTATAGCAATGCAAAGAAACTGCAGAATGGAATTGACCAAAGTATACTTTGTGTGTTTATAAATATTTCACAATGAATTCCACTCTCATAACTATAACTCACCAATTAAAAAAAATGGGAAGAAAACCAATAGAATGGAAGGTATGAGGTAGGAAGAAAGGGGGGTTACTGTGGATTGAATTGGAGCCAATTATGTAGTATGCTTTTATAAATATAAATATGCCAAAATGAACCATAGTTATATCAAACTATAATCACTAATAAAAATCTCTAATAAAAACAAATATATTAAAATTAGTTAAAGATTAACATGAAGCAAACTCTATTTCCTATCAGTTCTTTAATATCCATAATCAGACATCTGGTGATTTTAATTTTATATCAGATTATTAATGTTACACAAAATGTTCTTTCTTTGCTCTTATAACTAATTATACAAAATCCTATTTTTTGTTATTATATAATCATAAATCCATATAAAGTAACAATATGATATGCATGTTCTTAAACCAGAATTACCCCCATATAGCCCACACCCCTGTCTCTTGATTCTTCTATGTTTTGCCCCTACAAGCAACATAAACACTTAGATTATGAATTTTCCAGAATTAAATGATTGCATAAGTATTATTTAGGTTCTCAGGGGGTAAATAGTATGCTACATTGTTGATTACCTCCTTAGATCCCTCCCAATCCTCCCTCCTCACGAAACCATATCTATGGTTGCCCTAGATCATGTGTTGTTATGCCTTTGCTGGGACTAACACATGAGTCTGACGACCTTTCACCCAAGCCTGGGTTTTGCTCCAACCCCTACAAATGAGGGAATACATTTGTCCATTGACTCTCTGGGTTTGGCTAACTTCATTCAGTATGCTTTCTTCCTTGCCATCCACTTACCTTCAAAGTCTGCAATACTCTTTCTAATTGCTGAGTAGAATTCCATTGTGTATGTATACCAGTTTTGGGATCCATTCATCCAGAGAGGGCCATTTGGGTTGGTTCCATAATTTAGCTATTGTAATTTGAGCTGCTATGAACATGGATTTTGCTGTGTCACTGAAATATGCTGGTTCTAACCCTTCTGGGAAAATACCCAGAAGAGGGATAACTAGATCCTATGGTGGATCCAACCCTAATTTTTTGAGGAGTCTCCACACTGCTTTCCAGAGCTGCTAGACCAGTTTGAAATTTTACCAACAGTGTGCTGGTGTTCCTATCTCTCCACAACGCCTCCAGCATTTGTTGTTTGTATTCTTCATCTTTGCCAGTGTGACTGGAGTGAGGTGAAATCTTAATGTAGTTTTGATTTTCAATTCTCTGGTTACTAGTGATTTAAAACACATTCTTATGTATTCATTGGCTTGCTCAATTTCCTCTGTTGAGAAGTTTCTGTTTAGATCTTCGGCCAATTTATTGATTGGACTGCTTGTGGTTTTGGTATTAAGTTTTTTGAGTTCTTTGTAAATTTTGGATATTAGTTCTCTGTCGGAGCAATCATAGGTTATGATTATCTCCCATTCTGGAGGTTGTCTCTTGACAATTTTGATCAATTCCTTGGCTGAGCAAAAGCTTTTTATTTTAATGGCATCCCACTCATTGATTGTTTTTTACTTAAATTCTTTTGGTTTGGGCAATCTTGTTAAGAAAGTTGTTGCTTATTCCCGTATGCTGGAGTGTTGGTCCTAATTTTTCTTCTAGCAGTTGTATAGTAGCTGGTTTAATTCCTAGTTCCTTGATCCATTTTGATTTGATTTTTGTGCAAGGTGAGAGATAGATATATTTTGAAATTCCTGCAAATGCCTATCCAATTTGTCCAGCACCATTTGTTAAATAAGCTGTCATTCCTCCATGTTATGTTTTGGAAATCCTTTTTTTTTTTAAATATAAAAGTTAGATGTTTGCATCATGATATGATTTCATTTTAGGTCTTCAGTTTGGTATATTATGGTAAACATCAAAATGAAGAAAGAAAAATGGTCTTATTAAAATTTATTAACTTCTAGAATTTCTTCTTAATGTGTATATCTGTATAGTCTTGAATTACTTAATAAATCTTTGTAGGAGACAAATTTGGTCTTAACATTCTTTTGAGAATAACCAGTTTCCAGAATTTCAGCTTCAAAATTCATCTATTTTCCAGTCTCTCAATCCAACTTAATTTACATTAACATGAAATGCACATAAAATTCTTAATTATTTAAAGATAGGAAACTGAGGTGCTTAAATATGCTTGAAGCCCACTTAAAATGCTTTCCACCAGTAAAAGTAGTTTAGCTTTAAGTATAATTTTCAGTACAAAATGGATATGCAAATCTGAACACTAACCAACTGATCTGTAAGTGCAAGTTCAAACATAAACACTATAAACACATTTTAAACATTATAAATTGTTAAGAAACATTAAAAAGCTAATCAGTTCCCATCCTTTAAAATTCTGTAAATATTTAGTTATTTTTGTTCTTGATTTATCCTCCTATGGATGTATACTAATATTTAATACTGGTAATAGTTATAATTATTTTTGCATGCTTATCTTTATTATATAACATGAATAAATATAGTATTATGTGATATATAATATCTTACAAATTCATGAGAAATGGTGATTATTATTGTGCTGAAACTAATATATATTGCTCATGTACTCAGAATAGTGTCAGGAGCTTAATCTTCATTAAAGGTGCTATTTTTATCATTTTTTAAAAGAGAATTAACTTTATATTTTCATCTAGCTTCTGTTTCTTGTACTCTCAATTGTTTAGGTGGTGCTGGGGCTCAAACATGGGTCCTCATGCATGCCAGGCAAGTGTTCAAAATGTTGAGCCACTGCTCTAGTCCCCCATTTTTATTTTGTTTAGCTGTTTTTATTTTTGTTTTTTTTAATAATGAGGTAACTAAGACACAATTTAGTTTCTTGCACTAGATTGTTTGGATATTTAGTATAGGAATCAGGACATAAATTCAACTGGTCTAGGTTATATATATCTAAGGATATACATATATACATGTCTATAGGTATATATGTATATATCTCCACATTTTGTTTTAGAGAGAGGGACAGTGAGGGAGATAATCAATTTTATTTAGGTTTTCACATGGCTTTCGTTGCTCCAGTGCTTCATTGTGTACATGGTGCTGGGCTTCCAACCCGCATCCTTGCACATGCCAGACAAGCACCGTAACTGCCAAGCCACCATACCAGCCCCCTATATCCACAAATTTAACAAGTATAATATTATATTTTTCCTGATTCCTTAACTATTTTCTGTTTTTGGAGATTATTTTCTGTAAAGTTCCATGAAGTTTTCATTCATTTTATGCATAAAAGTCCTCATTAGTTAGTACAATTGCATGGTGTGCGTATGGATGTAGTATAAACTATTCACTCATCTCTCATTGGTGGATATATTCTTCCATTATTTTGGTAATACAAGCAAAAAAGAAATCTTTATTTATGGCATTTTTCTCACTTTTAAGCGAATATTTGCAATAACATATTTACTGGGTTAAAGAGAATGTTAAAGTATAATCTTGACTATTATCACCAAATTACTTACCAAAAGCAGTATATCAGATTACTGGATTCCCCACAGCTAGTCAGAGGGTTTCATCAAATTTATCTCTTATTTTTCTGTTGTATAGATGAAAAAATAACATAGTATATTTTATTTAGAAATTCTCTGTGTTAAATGAAGGTAAGCATTTTTTTTCCTTCTCGTTGTTTCTTCAAATCATTTGCCCACTTTTCTACTGATCTCACCATATTCTTTCTATTATTTATACTTGATGGGAATTAGTCATTTGTGATGTGTTGACACTTTTTTCTCCCAGTTTTTCTTTTTTCTCTTGCTTTTTTCTACCATGTGAAAGGTTTATGTTTCTTTGTTGAAATATAGTCCTCTCCACCAATCTGAGTTTTATACTTCTAAATTTTGTGTTTTGTTTTGGAGAAAACATTTTTCTCAATATGAGAAATTATTTTCTCAATAATTTCCCCATGGGTTCATCTAGTGCTTTCATGATTTCATTTCACGCTAAAGCATTTAGTTCCTTTGGAATTTACCATGTAGTCATATTCAGAGTTATCTTATATTGATACATGTGAGACTTTTGCCTGGGCCCATAAGCAATTGTGTTAAGTATTAGAACCAATATTTTTTGTTGAATCTTACAAATTATTTCTAATTTACTGGCGTTTCACGTTTACTATACTCCACCTTTACTGATACAACAGTTTGCATCGCTCATGTCAGCTTTTCGTAGGACGAAGCACAAACTTGCCAAAAGGAGTAGTACTGATTACATTGTCAGTACAATCCAAGGTATTTAGTATTTTAAAGTTCTATATTACTAAAGAAATAGTTGCATTTTAATATACAACTTTTCATATGCAATTCACTGAGCATTGTTTTCATTCTATGTCGTATTCATTCATGACCATGAAAGGAAATACATATTTATAAATGGGGAGAGTGAGAGAGAGAAAAAAGTGAGAACTCAATCATGTCAAAGGCAAGTGAAGCAATAGTTTGTTTCTTGGTTTCTATATAAATCCTGTCTTATAGTCATACTCAAAATTAGATTTTGATAACAGGCTGAAATTTCACCAAGATTATTTTTACAAAGAGAAGGCTTAGTCTCTTAAAGTTATTTAACAAAATTATAAAGCACTAAAATGTTATTTCTTTAAACTAGTAACCAAGCAGAATTGATGGTGAAATCCAAGGAAATATTTTTATATGACATAACAGAAGTCATATAATAGAAGTTACCTGGTATAGGTTTTCTTTAGTGGGTTGTGGCTTTGATGGACTGGTCTTTTTTTATTTTAATCATCCTAAACTTAGTATGTTAATAATCACTACCTTAAGTATAGTTTAAAATTGTATGACATTACAACACCCCTTGAGAACCTGGCAGAATTTTGGGTTCTAGACCTGATGCTGTCTCGTGTGATTTTGAAATCTTCGGTGAAATATTCTTTACTTGCTTATACAATTCCTTTATAGGAATTGAAATAAACCATCTCTAAATTCTCTCCCAGTTCTGTATACTATGATACTTATCTGCTTTAAATGTTCATCTGGGAACATTAATTAATGAATAACTAAGTTCAAACAGCATAATTTGAACTCAGAAAAAAAATTGTTCCAAAGGCTAGTTTTCCCAAACATGCATGAAGTCTTTTTTTTTCTTTTTTCTTTTTTTAACAAGGTATAAAATTATAATTTGAAATTCTACTTCTTGAGATGAGGCATGTTATTAACCTAAAAAAAGTAAAAGTGGAATATTGTGTAAATAATAATGGAGAATCTCTGTATTAAAATGTAATTGAGTAATTTGTTAGCCACAAATACCTATAACAAAATTCTAGCTCTCAAGCTCTTCTGTCTCAGCTTTGAATCATTTAGAAGCTTCAAACTAACATATTCTACCACATCAATTTACTGTTTGTACGAGAGTAACCTTGGTGAACTATGGCCAATCTCTATCTCCAAACCATCTGCTTCCAAAGGAAAATGATGCTTTCTTCAATGAAAGACATAAAAACACCAAGTATATGCCTAATTGCCCAGCTGGCTGGGTTTAGAATAAAACATTGCAAAGCTGATTGGTGAATTGATTTTGCCATTTGCTGTGGTTTTCCGTAAGCATCTAATCAATTGGATAGTTTGTGCTGACCCATTTTTGGGTTTTTGTGTTCTCTGTAATATTTATTTTCAATATCATTTTTGCCTTATGCATTTTTATACATTTGTCAAATGAAAGCAATCTCTTTATGCTGATTCTAGAGCTTTTGTATGCCAGATACATATAATGTAGCGACACATATAATTTAAAAAATTAAGCCACTGTAAAGCAGGGAAAAAAATCTGCATTTAATACACTCAGTATAGAAATATTTAATTTAATTAAACTAAGAGACAAAATTATTGAGATACAGGAGTTTGAACACTACATATATGACAAATTTGAGACTTTTTCCTCCTATATATTTGCTCCATAAATTCATAGATTCAAAAATTTGGAAGTAACCTTAAGTGTCCTCTATTCCAATAAGCTGGCTAATGCTTGAATTCGCTCTACAACATCTCCACCATGTGGTTATTTGGCCTAAGTCACCACCAGTGACAGGAAACAATATATATGTGTGTGTGTGTGTGTGTGTGTGTGTGTATACATCTCCAGAGGAAATTAATTTTATCTCTTTGGTCCTTACTGTTGCATAGTCCCTCTTTATGTTAAACCCAAACTGATATTTCTGAAACTCCTAACAATTGCTTAATTCTACTTAACAGTGCCTGATACATTGAGCCTAAATCACATCCTACTGCTACATTCTCATAAAGAATGAGAGATGAGAGATGTTAGTACCCTCCAACTCCTGTTCATTGCTTACTGATCTTTTCTGAGTATTCTTTAGTGTGTTCATGTTCCCAGTGAAAGGTGGAGCTTGAAATTGTACATTATGTACTAAGTGGTAAAAGACAAATTATTACTTCATCTGCCAACATTCTTGACATGATACTTCAATTAACCCAACCCAAAGGGACATTGATAGAAACTGCACGCTACTGAACTGCTGTCTATAGCCCTAGCTTGCTAATGACTATATTCCTTTTCGGTAATCATGCAGTTTGCTTTTTACTTTCAGCTATTGGACTATATTTGTTGGCACATATAAACTATGTATTTTCAACATTTGGCTTCCCACTAAAAGTAAAGGCTAAATAAATTTGATGGAAATATTTAATAGTTAATATCTGCAATTCTACTAGTTCATGACCATTCATAATAAGAGTAAAGAATATTTTAGCTTGAAAATAAAATTTTATTCGTCTTTCACATGGAAATTATCACAAGGTATGTAGTTCAAGAATGCCATCAGCACCATTGCTAGGTTTATTTATTTTTAGTTTTTAAATATTTTTAAGTCTGTGGTTAAATATGAATGCAAGAAGAACAGGGAAAATATGCTTTCTATTCTGGATGGCAATAGGTTCAACTAAAAAATGCAACTTTTCTTACTAAGGAAAAATAGCACAAACAAGGAGAAAGGAGAGAAGACACATTCCAAGCATATATTGAATAGGAATAGAAATTTTTCAACTATAGATAATAAACCTAATCACAAGGAAGGCTCAAAGATTGTGACTCACAAAATGATGTTCCATACTCACAAAAAATAATACTTAAATTATCTGGTAATCTCTTATCCTACTGGTGAAAGTACAAATTTAACAATTCTGAAAGTCAGATTTGTTATTTGGGAATGCTACTAAATACTTATAACTTATTGGGAAAATTCTAATATCAAAAAGTATAAACAAAATTTTTTACACAGTCACATCCACAAGAATAAAACTCATAAACATGATGTATAACACTTTTACAGAAGTAAAAGTGTTATAAGGCTATTTATAGAAAAAATAATTTACTGTCAGTTATACAAACATGGACTGCTTTTAAATATTAACTAAAATGAATGATGGAATTAGTGAAAGGGGCTCCCTTTGGGGACAAGAAAATAGGAAACACAGATTTAATGATAGTTCACACCCCAGTTTGAGGGCTTGTTACATTATTAACAGTATATGTATACATTGCATAAGCATGCTTTACTGAAAATATGTGAAAGTCAGAAAACATATGTACATTTTAATTAATAAAAACATGAAATAATGTGATCAAGTTTTTTTTAAAAAGACCAAAAGAAAAGGAAAGTATAAACTAAACCTAAGTAGAAAATAACTAGGGACTAAATGGCATTTGATATTTAAAGAATATGATCATCAGGAAATATGCAGTAAAGCCATTAAAGGGGCAGATAGTAATACAAAGCACAAGTGATGAATGTGATCAACCTAATTGTTTCCGGAATAAATAACATGGGCTATGAAACAAAATCAGAAAGGCAAGGAGAGATCTGTTTCATCACTCTATGCCGTTATTGGTGGTCAAAATACCTAACAAATTTTGTAAAATGTAAAATTTGCTTTCTAAAAAATAAGTAGAAGTACAGCTAGAGGAACTTGTATTTTAGTTATTGAATTCAGAAGGACTTATAAATAAAACACCAACATTAAGAAACTACAGAATGTGTGTGTATGTGTGTGTGTGTGTGTGTGTATATATATATATATATATATTTTTACATATGTTGCTATAATTATCTAGCTATATAAAACATGAAATTTTAAGGATCATAAACATTTTAAAGGCCAAATTTCTGATTATAATCTAATAAAATTTGAAATAAATAATAAAGAGATTACCAAAAAAAATAACTTCTTAAAAATAAGAAAATACTACTGTATTACCTCTGGATTAAAGACTAATCAAAATGGGAGAACAAATTTTTTTAAAAATCAATTAAAGTATATTTTATACCAATCAGTTACTAACAAAATAGTATTCAAAGAAATTAAAAACTAAGAAAATTAAGAAACTGGATTTTTTAAAAGAGAAAACTAGAAAATCATAAAGAACAAGTGTCAATAAATGAAAAAAAGTAAAATTAAGTATAACTATTGTTTTTCTGAATATGCAAGTATCATTAAAAATCCTTATGCAATTGAGTAAGCAAGAAAGAGGATGAAAATAGTGTTAAAGTAAACCTCAGGTATACAGATGTTAGAATAAAAAATGAAAGTCTATATTGAAAACTGAAAATGTATCATAACTAAAAAACAACAATTAACTAAAATTGCAAAATTTAAATGATAATCACTGGGGAAAAATGGAAAAAAAATTAAATATTTATTTAAAATCCATTAGTAAGCAATGCAACAGAGTAACATTATTTAAATCCTGTATGGAATTCAAAGGACAGATCATTCCAAATATGGAATAAAATTATGAAACTGCCTGATTTGAGAAGCATACGTTATACCAAAATATAAAGACAAAAATAAGTTTATGGACCCACCAGCAACATTGAAGACTAACAGCCAGACATGGTGGTGCATACTTGTAATCCCAGCAACTCAATAGGCTGAGGCAGGAGGATTGCAAGTTCAAAGCCAGCCTCAGCAACTTAGGCTCCAAGAAAATTTGTGAGACCCTGTCTCAAACTAAAAAATAAAATACAGGCTGAGGATGTGGGTCAGTGGCTAAGCATCCCTGCAGTCAACCTCTGGTACCAAAAACAATAAAAACCTAAGAAATACTAAAATCATTTTAATGATAATCAGAAACTAGATCAAATTTTTGCTATTGCTACTTTTTTAAACCAAAGCAATACAAAACAAAATATTTGCTTACTAAATAAATAGTATATTAACACAAGATTTAAATATTAATAGTCATAAATACATTGTAACATATTAAATAAAATTTGGAGAAATTAGGTGTTCAATCTCTGTGACCTTATTATATTTTGTGGAAGACTGGACTACTACAGCAGGAAACTATAACAACAAAAATCTATCTATTTTAAAACATTGCTTTCTTTCACTGTGACAAAATACTTTAGGTAAACAGCTTTTTTTTTTCTTGAGGATGAGAGAAAGTGTGTGAAAAATCAACTTTATTTTTTTCATCTGGCCTTTGTTTCTCTGACACTTAGTAATGTATGTTGGGCTAGGTTTTGAACCTAGTCCTCGTGCATGGCAGGCTAGTGCTCCAACCACTGAGCCAGTGTTCCAACCCCTCAGGTAAACAACTTAATGGAAGAAAGATTTACTTGGGCTTATGGTTTCAGAAGTTTCAGTCCTTGGTAGGTTGACCCTTGCTTTTGGGCCTGTAGCAAGGGAGAACATCATGGTAGATGTGTGTGGCAGAGGAAAGCTGCTTGCCTCATGAAAGGTGGGAAGCTAAGAGAAAGGAAGAGGTTGGGTTCCCAATATTCCCTTCCAGTGCATGCTTCCGGTGACCTAAATTCCTTCACTAGGCCATGCCTCCTAAGGGTTTTACTACATCTAGAATCAAAGGCCGGTGACCAAACATTTAGCATATGGGTTTCTGGGGGTCCTTTAAAGATCCAGACCATAATTATTTTTGCTCTTTTGGATCATTTATTCATCAAAATGCATTTTAGAAGTGTTTTTGTTTCTGCTTTCTAGCTCTGGAAGAATATTGCTTGCGTTTTGAGGGGGACTACATTGAATCTATTGATTGCTTTTTGTTAAGATGACCATTTTAATAATATTAATTCTACCCATTCAGAACATTGGAAGTGACTTCATCTTCTGAAAACTGCTTTAATTTCTTCAGTATTTTATAATTTTGACTGTAGAGGTCTTTCACATCCTTGGTTAGGATTATCTCTAGGTATTTTACTTTTTTCCCAGCTATTCTGAATGAAATTGTTTTCTTGATTTCTTTCTCAGTAGATGCATTATTGGTATACAGAAAAGCTATTGATTTCTATATATTGAAGTTTATTCTTCTATTTTGCTGCATTTGTTTATCAACTCTAGAAGCTTTCTGGTGAAAATTTTAGGGTCTTTCAAATATAGGGACATCATCTGCAAAAAGTCATGATGGAGACACCACAATTCTTGCTATCAAATTCTACTACAGAACCATATTATTGGCATGGAATTGGCATAAAACATACACACAGACCAATAGAACAGAATAGAAAACAGACAAAAGCAAATAGTTACATTCATCTGATTCTTTTTCTCAAGAGAGAGGGAGAGTGAAAGAAAGGTAGAATCATTTTTATTTAATTTTCATCTGACTTTCATTGCTCTGACACTTAGTTGTGTATGTGGTGCTGAGGTTTTAATCTGGGTCCTCACACACACCAAGCAAGTGTGATACGGCTGAGCCACTGTTCTCCCCTCATTCTTCTGATTCTTGACAGAGATGCCAAAAGCATACATTGGAGAAAAGATAGCTCATTAAGCAAGTGGTGCTGGGGAAAGGGCTATTCATATGTAGACGAATGAAAGAAAGAGAATTCCCTATCTCTCAGTGTGTTCAAAAGTGAACTCAAGATAGATTAAAGACCTAATTTTAAGATCAGAAATCTTGAAAGTGTTAAACAGTCAGCATCTATGTACTGCCCAAGAATTCCTGAATAAGTTCCTTCCAGCTCAGAAAATAGAAGAAAGAATCAATAAATGGCATACCATCAAATTAAAGAGCTTCTGTACATCAAAAAAAAAAAATAGAATGAAGAGACAACAAACAAAATGGGAGACATTGAACAAAGGACTATTATCCTGACTATATAAAGAGTTAAGAAAACCCTCAACATTAAGAAACAAATATCCCAATCAATAAATGGAAATGTATAGAACAGACATTTCTCAAGAGAAGTACAAGTTGGTATTAATTATATTTTAAAAAGGTCAATCTCTTCAATCAGGAAAATGCAAACCAAAATTACACTGAGATTCCATAGTCACTGCAGTTAGAATGGCAAGCATCAGAATCACAAGTAACGATAAATGCTGGCAAATGCTCGTGAAAACTGAATTCTTATATACTGTTAATAGGAATATGAAGTAATATACCACTATGGAAATCAGTATGTAGGTCCCTCCTAAGCTAAAAGTAGCTCTATTCCATGGTAAAGATATCTTGGGTATTTTTATGATATATTCATACCAATGTTCACTGCACAAAATTCACAATAACCAAGTCATGGAACCAGCTTGGGTATCTGTCAATAGATGAGTGGATTAAGAAAATGTGATGTAAATGTATGGTGGAGTCATATTTAGCTATAAAGGAGCAAGAAATTATGTCATCTGCAGGAAAATGAATGGAAGTAAAGACCACAATTTTGAGGCAATTTAATAAGACAGGGAAAAAAGTGTTGTTTTCTCACAAATGAGGAAACTAGTAGGCAAAACTAGGGAGGAAAAAGGGGCTCCGTGTAATTTGAAAGACCCGTAGGGTAGAGGTAGGACTGAGCGGGTGAGGAAGGAAGGAAGGATGGGGAAAGCATTTATGGAGTGAAATTGATCAAAGTATGTTTTTATATATACACAAATAAGTCACAACCTCACCATTCCTATAATTTATATGCACTAATAAAAAGTTAAACAAGAAATTTCAGCATAAGGTGAATGAAGTTATAAAAATGCATCTCCACATCATGGAATATAGTGTAACAACACAAAGGAACTGATTCATGCTATGTGGATGAAGCTGAAAAATACACATTAAAAGAATACAGTCAATAAAAGACATATTTCACAGCTTTACTTATATAAAATGTCTAGAATAGATAAATTCATACAGACAAATGTTGAATTAGAGATTGCCTAGGGTTTGGAAAATTGGGAGAAAATGGGGATTAACTGCTACTGGTTATGGAATTTTTTTCTGGAGTCATGAAAACTGTGGTGATTATAACAGAACTGAAAATAATAAATAAACCTGGAATTGTACATTAAAAAAGATCCAGACCATAATTAATATGAACCCAAAGTGCAGCTATGTTTTATGAATATGATGTTTACCAATGAGCACACATTCAACACATCATAAAGCTTCTTCAATGAAGGAGCAAAATGGGAAAATTAAAAAGTGATAAAAGGAAAAAATTTTTAGAAAGTGAGAGAAGATAAAGATAAAATGGTAGGGCACTGTATCATTAGATAGTAAACAGAATTATGATTAATACAATACATTGCAACTGATGTAATCAACATTGACAGCACATATTAGTATCGTAGAGGAAATATTAAAGGGAACTGACTTGTGGAGGTCATCTGAGCAGTTACCTTTGACATAGTAGTTACTCATTAAATATTATTGGAATGAATGGCTTTAGGAAATAATTGTTAGGAGTAATATATCATCCCTTAGAAGTAAATTTATGAAAAATTGAAAATAATAAATAGCAATAAATAAATAGATAAAGAATAAACAAATAGCAATCATAAGGTATCTTCATTATTGCTATCATTCTCCTGTCATCACAAAATAAGTAGCAGTATACAAGATATAAAACCTTCATAGCATCCTGTTTCTGTTTATAATACGTAAAGACAATCATGGAAATATAATACAATTTGATGTATGTGTATTTTCCTTTAAGTCAGCTAATAAGATGCCAACTCTTTTGATTTTTTTTTATTAGCACATTTTCCAATATGTTTAAAAAATGATCAGCCGGTGTTTGAATTCCAGACTGAGGCAAATCTTTATCACTAACTAATGTCTTTGCTCTCAGAAGACAAGAGCAGAAACTATGGCGGCTGCCTCCACATCTGTCTCCTCCAGGTGGCAGTTGCGATCCCTTCCCCACTGTTTGCTTCATTAACGCTAATCTAGTTTTTTTTTCGAATTGGCAACTGTTTTGCAAAATTTGAGCACTTCTTCCCCTCAGAGGAATAGATCTGAGAATTTTCAAGACTGATTAAATTTCTAAAAAATAGTTATGAAGCAAGCCTCATGGCTTCAAACATGTTGCTCAACCTGGGAGTGCAGCTTACTGGCATGATCCTCAGAGTTGTAAACAAATCTCCATTCCAAGAAATCATATTCTCCAGAGGAATTTGGATAAGTAGTTTTAAAAATAAAACATGTATATACTGTTTTACAAAAGCAAGGAAATCTGAGTCTTATCCTAGGAAAAAGCACATTTCCCACATCCCAGGTCATCTGTAAAAGAGTGACTGTCATATGCGCAGAGAATATGTGAAATTGATGCGGGGGTTTTGAGATGAGGCTGGATTCTCTGCTCCTGCTGGCAAATGGAGTCTGGGCCACTACAGATTCCAGCAGCCAAAATAGCTCCCTTCTAATGTTTTCAGCCATTCCCAGCTAAAACTGGGAATTTGGGCTGGCTGCAGGTTTCTGAGGCTGAAATAGTGTTAGCAGCTCTCCAGCTAAAAGCTGGGTGTTGCAGCTCTTGGTGTGGTGGAAATTCACCCCGGAAATTCAGTGCCAATCTTTTGGGTTCTTGTCTCACGAATTTGAAGAATCAAATCCATGGACAAGCACAGAAAGGTATGTAAAAGCAGTAGGATTTATTTAAGGAAGGAGAGCAGAAACTGCAAGGTGGAGGGGCACCTGGAAGCATTTCCCATCTATATAAAATGTAACCCCTGGCCTGACCTCCAGGGGTTATATTGATCTGGGGTATGAGCATAATTAATATTCATGCAAAACAGTCATTGAGAAATGCATCTACATCATTGGTT
>PVKS010024047.1:0-31563 GCA_004027875.1 Aplodontia rufa | reverse complement strand
AAAATACTGTTAAGAGGCAAAGATTGACTTCAAAGATAAAACACTTTAAGAGCTCTACTTCGCCTGAGCTAAGACTCAGCCCTCACCTTAGGGTTCCAAAGTAAAATTAATTTTATTTCCAAATTCCTTATTGTATTTTCCTTGCAAATCTTTAATACTGTTTATTAGTGTTTTGCAGAAGTACTACTTCTAACAGAACGAAACCTGAATTAAGACATGCCATCACCTACAGGACAGCACTGTTACTGATCCTGATTAAGCAAAAGGGGTAACTATAAAGCTGTAACAATATTTCCACTTTAAGACTGGTGAAACTGGCCTGCTGGATGTTAAACACCAAATCAAGGAGACCAAAGTTAAGACAGTTAAAGGGCTAAGGAAAAATAGTCAATATTTTGACCCTTGCCCTGGTCAGCCAAAGCTCAGGGGACGATGGAACTTCTATACAGGCCTCACAACTCTGGGTAACAGGACCTCCCGATCAGGGGGATCAGGTGACCCTAAAGAACAGAAAGCCAACCAGTGAACACTGCAAAAAGGATGATCATTCATGGGCAATGTCCCTGATGCTTCCAAGCGAAGCCACGTGTGGTCAGCAAGACCCTGATCAATCCTTAGCAGATACACAACTGGTAAAAGAGCCAAAAGGCTTTTCACAAGTTCCTCAAGAATAACCCTGACAAACTCAGCTGACTGGTAGTGATAGACAGGAACAGATCAATTTTGATCAAGTTGGTCTTAAACACCTGGCAGGAGAGTCTAACCAAAATTCAGTCCTATATGGACATTTACCAACAAAGGCAATGGCTTTTTTTTTCTCTAAATGCCAGCTTTAGAGAGGGTTCCCCTAATCTGATTTGCTCAGAATCCCCTCTCTAGAACAAAACAGGCCATTTTTCTATCCATGGTGGTCAGACTCTACCTAGCCTCCTCACTCACTGCCTCCGAATTGGGGGCTGGAGGATGAAGTCAGTCTCTGCCGTTCAGAGGCTAGAGCAGCATCAAGAGGCAAGGGAAATATCCGCTGCCTCCCTGACCTCCCTACAAAGACAAATAACATCTGTCACCTGAGTTTCATTACAGGACCTCCAAACACTCGATCTCCTGAGGATGAACAAAGGCTGCTACATCAGTGAAACTGGGCTGATGGAGATGAATATCAGAACTCTCAGACATCTGAACGAGAGGCCTAAGCAGCCTGACCCTTGGCCAGGATGGCTCAACTCCACTCTTGTCACCTGGCTGACCCCCAACCTTACTCCCATATTAGTGATAAGACTCCTTCTAATGACTGCTCCTGTCTCCTCAGGTTCACATGAAGCCGCCTAAGTGAGGTTGCTGAAGTAACATACGTCCAAAGGCCCTTACACCCTTACAGCCGCCTCCCAGGGAGCCAACACCCGAACCTTCCCCTCCCCACGTCGCCCCATAAACAGCAGGAAGTAGTCAGATGGAAATCTACGCCCTATGTCACCAAAAAGGTCGGGATGTTAGGCCGGCTGGGGGCAGGGCTTCAGGTAGCCCACACTTCACAGCATCATGGCCTCTGGCTGGGGGCGTGTTTTCAGCCAAGACACTGAGGCCATGCCTGCTGGCTAAGGGGCAGGGCAAAGGGCAACTTGCCCTCGAAAAGAACAGCCAATTGGGGTGCTGGTGGACAAGCTCCAATGGATTGATGGATCCACCAGCCAGTCTCTGAAAGACTAACCCCATCATGAACTTCCAGGTAGCCAGCAAAACCAGCTGCCTGGTGAAGGTTCAATGCCATTTTCCCTGCCTGCCATTCTGGCCTGCTGCTGCTTCCCATGCCCGCCCTCATCATGGCGGCGCAGGTGAAATTGGCCCGAGAGCAACAAGCCCAATAAACATCTCCGCCTGAATTTACACCAGTATCATTATTCCTTTTTTCTGATTTTACACTCCTTATAGCTGGAGCTTAAAATTGATTAGTTAACTGGATGGTGGGAAGTTGAGTGGAGGGGAGAAGAGAAAAAGTTATAAAAAATTCTAATGTACAATTTTAATTTTTCAATTAATATGCAATAGTGGTAGGTAGGCATTAAAATAATAGTCACTGAAAAGAGAAATATTTATTAACTTTATAAATCACATTCAGTTTTGGAAAAAGAATGTGATAAGAATAAGATGATTTGTTTTACTTCAGATGCTTCCTGTTTTGTGTTAATATGATTTTGCTGTATTGGTTTCACATGAAAAGACCAGTTAAAAGAAAAACCAGAAAATAATAATAATATAATATTTTTATTTACTTTTCATGTTTTAAAATTCATAAGTTGAATAGAATCACATTGAAAATTTCTTGAAAAAATGTAATAAATTAATAATGCCACTTATTATTATTACAGGTCATTCTTATAAAATTATGATTTTTTAATTTTTTAAATTTATTTTTTCCTGGGCTGAGGACTGAACTCAGGGCCTGGCACATGCTAGGCAAGCACTCTGCCACTGAGCCAAATCCCCAAGCCCTTATAAAATTATTTTTGAAAATTTTTTTTAAAAGAGAAGGGCAGTGACAGAGAGAAAAAATCAATTTTATTTAGTTTTCAAGTGGCTTTCATTGCTTGGACACTTCGTTGTGTACATGGTAGTGGGGTTTGAACCTGCATATGCGCACATGCCAGACAAGCTCTGTAACCACTGAGCAACTGCTCCAGCCTCCCAAACTGTTATTTTTTAGTCATTTAAGAAAAATTTTCTGAGCTGGAGCATTGGCTCAGTGGTTAAAGCGCTTGCCTGGCATGCGCCTGTATGTGGGTTCAAATCCCAGAACCAAGTATGACGAAGAGTCTGAGCAATGAAAGCCACATGAAAACTATATAATATTGATTCCTTCTTTCTCTCTCGGTCCCTCTCTCTTAAAAAAATAACAGCTTGAATAAAATATTAAGTTGAATTTTTAATTTGAAATAATTGTTTTTATCATTTGTCTATTCAATTGTTTCAAATCATATTTCTTCAGAAAGAAATGAACCAAACTTAGTCATAACTTCCTTTTATTACAACCAAATTATTTATTTGTAAAGTTCAATTGCTCTGAATAACTATACTAGTGGAACAAGATAAATTTGTAATATAAAGACCCTGAAACTCTGGGCTTTTTTCAAACAGAATGTGTTTTTTGAGGCAGGTAGGAATGCAAATAAGACTAGAGGACAGTCAAACACTCAGAAGAGCCATGCACCCACAAAGGCCATGTAGACACGAACCAGGTTGAAATAGGTATTATGGTCAGAACACATCTTTCACCCTTTGAAGTTGTAGCCATGGATATTGGCTGTAAAACATTGGACCCAGTCCATAGATTGCTACAAATATTGAATGTAATATAGCATGAGTTATGTCACTACCTCAGATGTCCATCCCTGAGGCGAGGGCAGGACAATCCACTGGATTGTTCCCCGGGAGCCGATCAGGAGGAGGATGAGTGTGGACAGCCAAACTCCGGACCCTCCTAGATGGGGTCCCTTTGTCAACCACATGCAGAAGATGGCAGCCCAGAATCCGTTTATTACTAAGGCACATGGGTTTTTATAGGGAGGGGAGAGAGCCAAGGAATCAATAATCCTTCTAAGGGAGTTTCGGGGGTGGGGGTGGGGGGATATGCAGATATCGAGTACAGACAAAAGTTAGGAACATTCTGTGGTCAATACATTCTGACCCACCCTGTTTTACCTTTGCAAGACAATAGCAAGCTCAACAAAGCACAACCCAGCCCTAAAGGAGCCCATGCAAACAGTAATATGATCACTCCAGGGCAGCTGATGAAATGGAGTGAAGGTCAGACCCCAACAGGGTTATATGAAAGCAGTGACCTGATCATGTAGTAGATGATAGAGGTTGAAAAATATAAACTATTATATTATTGCTGTTAATATTATTATTTTTTTAGAGAAAGAATCAATTTTATTTATTTTTTTCATCAGGCCCTTGTTTCTCTGACACTTAGCTGTGCATGTGGTGCTGGGGTCTGAACCCAAGTTCTTGTGCATGCCAGGCAAGCACATGAATCGCTGAGACACTGCTCCAGCCCCTGCTATTAATATTATTATGATAGGGCTGGGTTATAGCTCAGTGGTAGAGTACTTGCCTCACATGCATAAGGCCTTAAACGTTCTGTTACCAGCATTGCACAAAAAATATTAAATGTGTGTATATATATATATATGTATATACACACATACATAAATATATGTGCATATATGTATATAATAATTGTTATTATGATAAATTTGAACTTGTAAAAAAAGTGGGTTTGTTTTTAACAAAAATGACAAACATTTATATTGCTTAGCAAAGTTTAAGAAAGTGTTTTTAGGCCTGTCCTCAATCATTAAATAAAAAAGTATAATTAAAAGCAAAAAGGGAATTGATAGAATTCCTTCCTTAAATGCTTAGAAGAAACCATGCTTTCTGTTTAGGAAGGTTATTAATTATTGAATTAGTATATTTTATATATGGGCTGATTCACATTACTCATTTCTTCTTGTATGAATTTTGGCAGATTATGTCTTTCATTTAGGATATCAAAGTTGTGCATACAAGGTAGGACAGAAGGACGTGTATAAAGGAAACAGGTAAGGAGAGAGGGACTGTGACTTCAACTCCAAAACCTTGCTGAACTCCTCACCTTCATCCCTCAGGCTTGTTTTCTTCCAGACATAAATCCTTAAAAGAGCCAATGAATCTGCAGACCCATTAATTAGTGCCTATATTCTTTGTTTGCTTACAGAATTGATTTTTAGGCTAATTAAAAGAAGCCTGAGAAGAGAGATGGTTAGGGACCCATGATATGGACACAGCCCAAGCACCATATCTTAACCGAATAACAACAACCTGAAGATCCTCAGAAGAATCAAACTACCAGGGTCTACTCAGTGCTTCATAGTCAAAAGAACTGAGCTCTTTAGGCTAAGGCCACCCACTATGCTTCTCACTTCACCGTGTAAGAGAAGAGGCCTGAGGCTTGCAAAATGCCTCCCTCCTCTCTTCCCATCTGCATTCCTTATCCATTGAATGCCTATACTGCTGTACTCTTTGCTTTCTGGAATAAACCTCCTTGCTTTCCTAAATAAGTCTCTACTTGTGCCTCTTTTGGCACACCCTGAAATTCCTTTCTATGGTGTAATTCAGAACCTGCCAAGGCTGAGCTGAGGTCCCTTAGCTTCTCCTGAGGACCTCATCAGACCTCACCAGTGACAGGTTGTTCCTGTTATTCCTTGATCATTCCTTTACTATGCATGACATCCATCATGGTGACCCTTGTTTCATTTCTGTTATCAATTTTTGTCCTCTCACTTTTTCCTCTCTCCCTTTCTTTTTTTAAATTTAATCTGGCTAGATGCTTGTATATTTTATTGATGTTTTCAGAGAACTAACTTTTGGTTTCATTGGGCTTTTTTTTTTTTTTCTGTTGAGTCCCTACTTTCAGTTTCATTGATTTCTGATCTAAATCTTTTATTTTTCCCCCCTTCTGATTAATTTGGACTTGATTTGCTCTTGTTTTTCTAGTTTCCTGAAATGGAAGCTTAGGTGGTTGGTTTTAGAGCTTTCCTCTTTCCTAATACATGCTATCAATGTGATAAATTTTCTTCCTATACTGCTTTCATCACAGCCCACAAATTTTAGTTGTGATTGTTTTCATTTAGTTCAAAATAATTTTAAATTTCTCTTGATATTTTTTATTTGATCTATGTATTATTTAGAGGTGTGTTGTTTAATCTAGTATTTGAGGGATTTTCCACTCATATTTCTATTACCAATTTCTAATGCAATTCCTTTGTATTCTGGAAGCAGATATTATATGATTTTTATTCTTTTAAATATGTTAAGTATATTTAATGGCTGAGAAAGTAGAATAGCTTAATAAATATTCCATATAAGCATGAGAAGAAAGTGTCCCTC
The DNA here is from genome assembly GCA_004027875.1 of Aplodontia rufa. Lineage (NCBI taxonomy): Eukaryota > Metazoa > Chordata > Mammalia > Rodentia > Aplodontiidae > Aplodontia > Aplodontia rufa. Next base: position 25,638 of record PVKS010024047.1, on the reverse strand, counting down.
TTTTGTAGGGTGAAGAAGGGTACATATGTCAATTATAACCAATCGACTTAATGTTTTGTTGAATTCAGCTATGTCCTTATGAATTTCTTCTTAGCCAGTGTCCATACCTATTGGAGGTGTCTTGACATCTCCAGCTCTCACAGTAGATTTGTCTGCTTCTTTCAGTGCTTTTTATGTTTGTCTTATATATGTCAATATTTTGTTGTTAGGCACATTCACATTAAAAAACATTATATTGTCTTTAGTAATTAATCCTTTAATATTATAATGCTCCTTTTCTGCCTGATACCTTTCCTTATTCTGAAGTCTGCACTGTTTGAAATTAACCATGTTTATGCTCCACACTTAGCTACTTCTATTAGAACTAGCACCGTCCGTTTTCTTTGATTATATTAGCATAGTATGTGTTTCTCCACTGGTTTACTTTCAATATGTATATGTCTTTGCATTTTAAGTAGTTTTCTTATAGACAATTATTTCTATGATCTACTCTGTGAATATCTACATTTTAATTGAATATATAGTGGATTTCCTAGATATAATTAGATCTTGGTCTAATATGTCTACTGATATTGTTGGATTAATATCTACCATATTTGTTACTATTTTCTATTTATTTCCTTTTTCTTTGCTCTGATTTTTTCTTCGACTATTTTCCTTCCCTTTGTAGCTTTGAAAGAGCATTGTATATAACATATTGCTTCACTTTTCTTAGCATATTAGTTATATTTTTTCCAATTTTACTATTTAGTGATGCTTAGAACTTACACTATGTATTTACAACTAAAAATTTACAACGAATCCAAGTCAATTTTCAAGTAACACTATACTATTACTTGAGTATTACAAATTCCTTATAATATACAAAATAATCCTCCCTTTTTATCTTGTATCACTGTTGTCATTCATACATAAGTGTATATAAGTGTATGTGTATATAAGAATACACATCGAGTTTACTTAAAGGAATACTTAGTAAATGGCATGAAAACTAAATACATGACTAAAATCACAAGCTGTACTTCATCAAAGTTAAATAATTTTGCTCTGCAAAACACCTTATTGAGAGAATAAAAAGGCAAGCTAGAGAACGGGAGAAATATTTTTGTTCACTTTGCCTCATAAAGGATTCATATCTAGAATGCATAAAGGACATGAAGAAGCATTTTACCAAAAAGGTATGACTGCAAAAAAAAAAAAAAAGAAGAGATGAGAAGATGTTCAACATTGCTTGTCATTAAAGAAGGGCACATTAAAATAAGATCTATCACTATCATATGTAAGAATGAATACAGTAAAAAAATAATGCTTCTAATGTCAAATGTTGGCAAGGATGCAAAAAAAGGATAAAACCTAGATCTTCTGCATAACTTATGGGGATGCAAAATGAAAAGTTTCTTTTCAAAGCTAAGCATGTAATTGTTAAGTTGTAATTAGCATTTATCTTAGAAAATTAAAAATTTAAATTGCAGAGAAACTTGTAAGTAATTGTTTATAGTACGTTAATTTGAAATAGTCAGAAAGTAGAAATAACCAAATTATCTCTTACTAGGTGACTGATGAAACAATGGTGGTATACCATTCTGTGGAATACAATTCATTAATAAAAAGGAAGGAACTATGCCATTGGATAGATGTCAAGGACAGATGGTGAGTAACAAAAGCCAATCTCAAAAAGTCACAAATTCCATTGATAGGCAATTCTCAAAATCACAATATAGGAATGATAACATTCCAGGGGTCCCCTTGGGCTATGGATATTGAAGAAGATGATGTAATCAATGAAGAGTAGCACAAGGAGAGTTTTGTGGTGGGAATATGGTTCTCTGTCTTAACTGAGCAGTGGTTACATGAATCTACATATATAATAAAATCTAGAACTACACAACAACTACTAATTCTTGGTTTTGATATTAATGACAAGTAGACAAACAAAAAAGCACTGGAAGAAACTGGCTGATGGATATGTTATCTTTGCAGTTTCCTGTGAATTTATAATTGGTTGAATGCATTTTTAGGTGGGTGAAAAATATAAGCATATCTAATTCTCCACCTCCTCAAAAACCTTTTCAAAATCTTCCTAGAAAAAGTCCTTTTTTTAAAAAAATAAGTTCATAGTGAAAATGATTCATCATTTTGATTTGTCACACAAAAAGTTAGGAACAATGAAAATGTGACATGAATTTTTGTGTTGCACATTTTGATATTGTATATTAAATCAAATTTTTATGATTTGCTATTTTATAATCCAATTTTAGAGGATATTCAAAATGTAGTGAGTCCTATAATATTTCAGGCAAACTACTACTTACCTTACAACAATAATTTTATTACCTCCATTTTACATATAACTGAAAAATCCAAGATACAACATAAATTTTCCTTTATCAGAAAGCAAATATGTCACACTTGGTAGATTTAATCCAGGCATGCTTTAAGTCAAAGCCCCAGTTATTTCCAACATATTTAAATCATAGACTATTTTCTGTCTTACACTCAATAAGTACAACATTTACAGTGGTTTAATTTTATACTTTCAGAATCACTTCCAAAAAACAAAAAAGTCATCAATCCAAGTCCTCAGTTAACTTTTATGCTTCTCTGTGGAAAGTTTAGTTTTACTGACTTTGAGTAGGAACTTAGACAAAGTGAGGAAAGGCTTCTAGGACTGAGTTTTCCTCTCTAGGAGAGGCTTCTGGTCCTCACTATGCTGTAATTAAACCTCAACAACAGTAGAGTCCAACCCTGCTCTAGCCAACTCTGTAAGAAAAGACTGATTATCTAAGATACTGCTTCCCTGAAGCAGATGTTATATGTCTCATTGAGGTGGATATCCATACAAATAGCTAACCTTGCCCATGAGTCCTGGCATCATCTTTGGAAGAAGCAAACTAATTTCTCAGTATTTCTTTTACTACCCTGAGTAAGATTAGAGTTTGCTCTGCCAGTTATCCCCCCCCCCAAAAAAATGCTGTTGAATGGGCATGAGTGCTTGAAAATAATTATTAGCATTCATTTAGAAATTTAGACCAGTATATTCCATCATGTGTTAGATAATTGGCCTTTATAGCTGACTGCCTGCAGCCAAAGTCCAGTCTGGGTGATTAAGAACATCCACTTAGTGTAAATTCCTAATGTGCACACTTTTATTTCTCTTTCTAGGCCCATTCTTCTATCACCTTTCCAACTATTTTCTACAGAATTTTCAGTCCACAGGAGACAATCCACGCATACACCTGAGCATTCTCTAGTGATTTCCTGTTCTTAGACAGAATTGGGTTTCCTATAAGATGATTTTGTCCAAGCATTCTTCTTGAGGACTCACTCTGCCATTCTTTAAATAGTTCAGGAAGCATATGTGGGAATTTAATTTTCCATAATTCTCCACACGGCTCCCACCCTATGTCAATGACTTTGACATTTAAAAGCATAAGGCATCTGGCCAGTCTACTGGGTATCGTTTTTCACTCCCTTCGTCTACCAATCTTATATTTATATCCTCTATATCTGTATCTATTGTGGTTTACATTTGCTCCCATCTCCTCTGATACTTCTATTCAGTATATTCCTGTTCTTTCTATATCTTCAACTTCCTCTTTCCATTCAATATATATTTGAAAATTTATTTCCCTTTCCTCTCATGTTATATTTCCATGGTACATATGTATCTTAGGTATTCTTTTAATTATTTATCTATTGTGCTTATTTTCAATCAAGCTCCAATTTCACCAAGGTAGTTATTCTGCTTTTGTTTTCTATGACACCTTATTTATTATCAGGCTGCTCTTCATCTTATGTAAAGTTTTCTTATCTTCATCATCTCTAAAACACTGGCATTCTATAAAGGTTTCCTACAGAGACACAGCTACATCAATGTTTATAGCAGCTCAATTTATAATAACTAACTATGGAACCAACCCAGATTCCCCTCTCTGGATGTGGAGTCAAAAACCATGGTACAATGGAATTCTATTCTGCTATTAGAGAGAATGATATCATGGCATTTGTAGCCAAATGGATGGAGATGGGGAAAAAATATGCTGAATGAAATATCCCTAATTCAGAGACTTTTCTCTCATATGTGGAAGCTAAAGTAAAATCTAAGACACATTGAGAGGTATCTAAGCTCAAAAATAAACTCAACATAGGTGAATTTTCACATAAGCAGGGGGAACCATAACTATGAAGCTGAGGAGATAAGGGATGGGGGCAGGGAGGGAAGGGAGAGATTAGGGGTTTATCAATATAGCTGGGGACCTTTGACTCCCATGAGAAGCCTAACTATACACAGGCAGGAAGAGAGGATCAGAAAATTCAAAATTCATACACATGTGTATGCTTATTTCTATCTATATTATGGGAGTGAAGCAGAGGAGACATGGGAGCAGGGAGTGGTCGAATGGGGAGATCCTGGACTAGGACTGGCCTTAACTTACTTTGTCAATATCCATCTATGCATGAATATGTAACAACGATACCCTCCAAGAGTATGTTGAACAAATAAAAGGTTTCCTACTCTTTTTACTTTTTGCACTATAATACTCCTGATTTACTTCATTTCTATTCTTTTTTTAAGTTTATCATCTGTATGCTAATGCAATTTTCCCCTTAAACTCTTCCCTGAAATACATTTATTATATGTATCACAAATTTTACCTGTCCAGAGTACATTGTGATGGATGAAAGAATGACTCAGAAGCCAAATAGCTTTAGTTTAATTCCAAGATTTACCATTCTCTATTTGGTGTGTTTGGACAAGTAATTTGTTTATTGATTGGAGTACTGGAGTACTGGAGATTGAACCCAGCACACTTTACTCCGAGATACATTCCTAGTTCTTTTTTGTTTTTTTTTTTTAGTTCTTTTTAATTATTTATTTTGAGACAGGATCTTGATAAGTTGCCCAGGTTGGCCTTGAACCTGTAATTCTTCTGCCTCAATCTTCTGAGTCACTGGATTACATTTCTGATCCTCCATGCCTGACTGGACAATTAACCTAACTGTGTCTAAACTTACTCATTTATAAAATGCAAGTTACAACAATAACTCACTGATACTGTTGTAGAGAAGATGAGTATGTTAGTATATGTATAACACTTAGAATGGTGTCTTACATTAGTAAGACTTCAACCAATGCTATCTCCTGCTTATGGTTTTATGGAAAGAAGAAAACCAATGTTTGGGACTCATATGCCAATTTACTATAGGTGCTTTATGCAGGAATTGATATATTATAAGAGTCAATACTCACAGATTTTTGGGAGGAATGATGGAGTATTCTATCAAGGGCATCTAAGTAACTCCCAGGAGCAATGAAGTACTGACACATCAACAAGTGACTTCTCTGCCACTGAAGTTATGCAAGTATCAAGGACATAAAGATATCATCACTCAACTACCTCTTCAAAGTGAAGAAGCCTGACAATGGGCACACAGAGCTATAATCACAGGTTTGGGAAGAAAGATGGAAGATGATGCTTCTGCAGAATAGAGTAAAGGTGGAAAATAGGCTCTGGAAAACTACTTCAGAGAAACCCCCCTTTCCATACCGGTTTCAGTGCTCACTGATTATCTATAGAAAGCAATCTCTCTGGTGTCTCTTGTGATAGAGATAATAGTGCTTCATCCAGAATTACCCTCAGGATCACATGTTAATCCAATATCCTTCCTAAGATCCATCTCCCCCAGTATCATATTTAGAATTAGGACTTCAGCATATGAATTTTGAGGAACAATTTAATACATTGCAGAGGTATCTCCATTTGGATGTTCCACATAGATTTCAAAGTCAATTGATCCATTACCAAATTCAAACTTCTCCATTCCACAAATTGGCACTTTGTATTGAATTTATGAATTTTCATTGGCTCACTTACCCTTCATGCTAATTCTTCCCTCCTCCAATTAGTGATTAAGTTCAGGTGAAATTGCATGTTTAACTTTTAGTATACTCTAGTGCCATTAGCTTGAACTGAATCTTCCCAGTGTTTTCCTTTATTATTGAAATAACCTACAAAATTCTCCTCATCATTTTAGTTCCTGCACTAATACATTTTCCACACATTGGGCTGATGGGTATTTCTAAAATCACAACACTAGTTTTGTCACTCTCCTTTAAAGATATTTACTGCTGCTTCGTGTTCCATGAAACAGACTTTCTGGGCTGTTTAAAGTGCCAAATAATTTTCTTCCTATGTCTCCATTTGATGAAATATTATTGCCTCCCTCTGCCATACCTTTTCATCTCAGACTTTCCTACTCCAGAAAGAAAGTCTGCTTTCTGATGGATAATCTGTTCTCAGTCAAGATTAGGTACCACCTAAATGGACTGTCTGCACGTTTCTGCTAAACTACTTATTACATGGTATGCAATTATTGACTTTTATATCCCTTGCAAATTGCACACCACTCTATACCTTTTACTTCTTTATCTCTAGTATATGACATAAAGCTTATAATATGGTGAATGCTTAATAAATGACTGTGTAATAAATATTGTTGAATAAAATTTATATTGTCATACAAATTTATTCTTCTAATAATATTTAGTGCCTTTAAACCTAATCAAAACACCAGAAATTTAATGTACATAAAACCTATGTTTACATACTTTGTAAATACATGATAATTTTTTTAATGTCCTAGATTAAAACACAAGTTCTAAATGAATCTTTTTCTGAACCGATCCCAGCTTTTCATAGATGTGCCAACTTTTAATTTCCTATGAGGGCAAATGATAAAATATATGTCTATGAATATGATGAATAAAAGAGAGGTTTAGATTATAGAGAATGTATTTTACCAAATTCCAGATTATAAAATTAATAGTTTCCTTCTATGTTAATTAATTTGCCCCATTCAGGGCATCTGCTTTAATGGCTTTATCAAATACACTCTGGCTAGCTCAAACATGACTGAACCACACACATGGAAATATTGTCAAATCAATCAGGAGTTTAAGCTTTTTAAATAATTCATCATGAAAATGATCAGGATATGATTACCAACTAGAAATTGTGAGCTTGTTGGGCTCCCTTTTATTGTTTTATATTCCTCTAAGGAATATAAAACTTTTCTTTGAGCCTATCTAAAAAACTTTGTTATTGTACCTATCAGTAATTCCTCAGCTTAAGTCTGATCTTCATTATTTATGTTCATAACTGTATTGCCCACTATATCAGATTCCAGGCCAATACTGATAAATCTTTGATTCTGGACTCCCCACCCTATTTTCCAGAGTTTCTTCATGAACTAGTCACAATTATATGCAAACAGTGAATCTTAGCATAAAGCTTAGGAGAAGAGGTCAAATGCAAAATAGCATATAATGTATGAATTACAATGACATGAAGTAGGAAGCAGACAAAATAAATCTTTGCTAGTAGGCATTGGAATTGTTGCTACTTTGGGACACTGAGATGGGAAAGGAGCAACAGTAGACTTTGGGATCCAGGAAATGTTCTGTTTTATGCTTTTATTACATGAGTGTTTGAAGTCTCTGAAAATTCAGCATAGCTTAAAAATTGCAACAGTTTTTTGAGGAAATGATTATCACTACTTTCCATTTACTAACAGGGTCACTGAGGTTCAGAAAGCCTGATGACTTGGTGAAGGTCGAATGTTACTTAAGCAGAAGATCTGGGATTGGATCCAGGTTGTCTGCCTCCAGGGCCCAAGAGCATAACCAATCTGAGGAGTGATATCAGTCTGAGAATTATGGCTCCCACGGGCCTCAATAAGTCCCTTCATACAAGGCTTTCAAATGGCCTATAATATCATTGTGGCAGTGTTCCCTGTATCTTTTTTTATTTAGTGTTAATAGAAATAGCTTACTTAGATCCTAATCATAGAATTTAATGTATAAAAGTAAGAAATAACCCACAGAAAGATTATGTTCTAAATAGCTAGTATTTTGTGCAGCATAAAAAATTATATGCATAAACCAATATATTATAGTATTAATCTAAAATCCATTAAAATATAATGTGGAACCCAAACTTAACAGGCGGCAGCTTTATTTGGAAGTTCTTTCTGAATATTAGCAAATGTCTAATATATAAAGTTTGATGAAATTTTGTCATCATGTGAATGCAATGTACATTTTTTAGTAAATATTAACAATTTCAATGTAGAAAAAGGGAAATAGCATTACTTTTGAGACTACAGATTACCATAAGCACTCAGTTGAGTAATAATATTATTATTGCTTTGATTTTGCTTTGTTAGAGACAGAGTCTTATTTTTTGCCCATTTGGCCTTAAACTGTTGAGCTCAAGCAATCCTCCTGCCTCAGCTTCCTGAGAATCTGGGACAATAGGCACATTCCACTGTGTCCTGTCTATTGGATATTATTTCTTTTTCAGGACTAGATATAAAAATTTTAGTTCTTTAGAGAAATATTTCACATTCATTATGTAGTTTTCTGATGGATTAATTGTAACCTTGTTATAAAATTGAATGATAACCTGAATAATATATTTGCACAGAAACACAGTAGAAGTGTACCACTTAGGGGTGGAACGGTGGCTCAGCGGTTATGGTGCCTGCCTGGCCTGGGTGAGGACCAGAGTTTTACCCCTAGCACTATGTATACAGTGAAGAGTCAGAGTGATGAAAGCCACATGAAAAACTAAATAAAATTGATTTTCTCATTCTTTCTCTCTCTCACTCTCAACTATCACTCTCTCTCTTAAAAATGTGTAAGCTGCATGTTTCTTGTATGTAATATGGATAATGATTTAAAGTTTAAGTAGATAATATTTTAATAATAAATTAGAAATAATCATCAGATGATTTTGATTTTTTTTTTTTTTTGGTTTGCCTGTTTTGGTGCTGGAGGCTGAAGCTAGGGCCTCATGTGCACTATGCATGTACTCTACCACTGAGCTATGCTCCCAGCTCCTGACATTTTAATATGTACATATGGGACATTTATATGTACATAGATATTTTACAAATAAATAAGTTGAATAAATGTAGGAAAATATCAGTTTAACAGCTGGCATTAAAAAACCTCATAGATGAATATACAGTCTCTTCAGACCTTCAATTCTTTCTCATTAATATGGGAAATGAGATTGTGCATCAAGGTTCACATGGAGAAAGTTCTTTTGACTTGGGAAGAAACCTTTGATGGAGTTCTAAATGACAGGATAATGAATAAGCTGAAAGCTTCAAAAAAATCTGAGTATTGTATCCAAATCACTTAAACTAAGCTAAATGGATAATGGAGCTTATCTTCAGAGTGGTTTATGACCATATTCTTTTGGTGTCAAGTGAGGTTTTATAAGTTCACTCTCTTGAACTACTTTACTTTAAAGATATAGATACTCTTATATGCTTGAAGATAAAATTAGAACAAAATTAGTATTCATTATGATTTATTTAGTAAGGCACTTACTTTTAATTGTGATGAGGAAATGACATTGCTAGGAAAATGTTCAAATTATCAATGCTTTTCATTGAATTTAGGATCAGCACATGGAGTTGTTGTGTTATTGCTCTCAATATAGATTTTAGGAAACTACATTATTATTTATTGAATAAGTTTAATATGCAAGGCTCAATACAAATGTTTTTAGGTTTCAAAGATCTTAACATTTAAAAGAAAGTGTAATGAACTAATAAAATGTTGAATTAAATTAATTTGAAGCCAATTTCTCTCCCTTACATCAAAGCATTGAATAACTAAGAAGAAGTCTCCATGATCAATAAAAACTAGCTTATGTTCCACAGTGACAAAGGAAAAATGACTGAAGGAAGAGCATATTGAAATGTCAGCTTTATTTTTAACTGCTCCAGTTCCTAATCCATAAAATCTGAGTACAGATGAGATGAGGAAAAGGAGAATAGAAGGACAGCAATAAGCATTCTGACTGTTCAAGACCAGCGCATATACTTGTATAGATTGGGACATTTGGAATAAAAATTTAGCCTCCATTCTCCTGCCTCAACATCCACCCAGTCTAAATGCATCTGGATATGTCACATTTCCTTAATTTATTCAACGTTGCTGTTTAGTGTATCTGCAACCTTACATTTCTCAAGGTCATCAGAATTATGGTAAAATAAGTCCAAACTAAAACCAACACAGAACCCTAAAATATATTGGACTATACTTTAGGTCCTCAAACTTTTTGTTCATGTGGAATTGGGTTGGGTTGATGGTGCAAAACATGTCCCCAAATGATAAAACACAGTAGGGTATTGAAGAATTTTAAGAACAAATATTGAGGGGAAAGTTGCTAACTGCCCTAGATATTTTTTCCACCCATTCTCCGTTCTGTTCTTAAGCACAAAGTAACAAAAATGGAACTTAAAAACAAGCCAAAAAAAGGAAACATCATGGAATGTACATGTAGATTATATGTTTAAAAAGTAAAGTAAAATCAAATACTATAAAACTGATAAGTAATTATTCACTTATAAAGAGAAGAATTTCAAATTTTCTGTACTGTCAATTACAATAAATTATGCATTTATGTACTGAAGAACAGCCAAAAAAATTTTTTTTGGCCAGCTCCTACATATCAGAAACAATAGAAAGAATTACATGCATTTTTTCTCAAGTAACCTATAGAACAGAAGATGCAAAAACTGCAATAATAAACATGATTATTTGAGTAATATTCCACTAAGCACCCAAAACACGTTTCCTTTTCCAAGAATTTTATATAAATTCACAACTTTAAGTGGTACATACTATTCTTCTATCTTACAGAATGACAAAATTGAGGCACAGAAATGTTATGGGTCTTGTTTAAGATCACATAAACGGCAGAACTGGGGTTAAAGCAAGGCATTTTCTTTTCTAGTCCTGGAATGTATTCGCTGTTCTGTTCTACCATTTGTAAATATTTACAAATTTTGTTAAGTGCACTGAAGTCAAAGAATAGTCCACTATAAAGTATTTCTATATAAGAATGACATGGCAAAATTTATTAAGACTGAGTCACTAGGTAAGAACTGTTTGAAGAAATGACATTTAAACTGGAAACTATAGGAGAAGTGGAAATTAGACTGTGAATAATGAAAGTCTAGTGGGGACTAAAGGGCCCCAGCGAGAGGTGATTGAATATAAATAAGAACAATCTTAGAAAGGTATACATGTTCTCTAAATAGGTTGAACATGTACCCTGCCAAACTGAATGTGTTATTAAATTGACATTTGACTTGTAAGGTCCTTTGGAAGTATTTTGACTAGGCTAAGCCTTTCTCAGGATTCCCAAACTGATATTGCAAGATTGTGTTTGATCCATTGTGATTCAAGAGAGATTGGAAGTTCTGTTATTATGACTTCTCACACCAATGCAGTGGTGCACACCTGTAATTCCAGTTAATCAGGTGGATGAGGCCGGATGTGGCAGGAGGATTGCAAGATCAAGGCCAGTCTGGGCATTTTAGAAGTATCCTGTCTCAAAATAAAAAGTAAACAAAACAAAACAAAAACAGACTGAGGCTGTGGGTATAGGACCATGGTATAGCACTCCTGGGTTCAGTTCCCAGTACCAAAACAAAATGAATGAACCTTTGGGATAAGCCTTTAGGATATAACATGAGCTGAGTAAATAATGAAAATAATGAATTACCTTTTAATCAATGATGTAAATAAAGCTGAAGCAAATTCATCAATAAATGTGGTTGATTATTAGCAGTAAGCCAGTTAGCCGCACCCATCTGCATAGTCTAAAATGGTGAACAGTATCCACATAGGTAACAGATGCAGGGCACAATGAAAGATTAAAAAAATGCACAATAAAGATACTGAGAAAGTATTTGGTAAAATACAACACTGTTTTATAAGAAAAGAAATAAATTGTGTAAATAATTATGGGGCAAATAAATTTTCCAAGCAGAAGGAAAGCAACCACAAAGCCTCTGGTAGAAAGTGGAGCTATTTTCATAAAAATAGCAAGGCAGTCAATGACTAGAACACAGGAAATAAGTGATACTCTAGGAAAGGGGGTGGATATATTTCCTTATAGGATATAGAAATTACTTTGTATTTATGTGAATATGATCAGGAAACCACTGTGAGACTTCCAACAGGGAAATTACATAATCTGAAAAGTACTTCTAACAGGCTGCTTTAAAAATATGCTTTTTTAACAGAAAAAAATAGACTTTTTTTCAGGCTACTCTTTATCTAAAACTTCAGATGTTTTTCTGAGAAGATTTAACTGACACAATGCAGGTAAAAGACAGTTTACTTTGACTACAGTGGAAATTAGGAAAGTAGTGACTCGTGGTTGGATTTGGAATATAATTTGTGCAATTAATAGGATTTGCACATTAATTTGATCTTAAGATTCAGTTGTGTGTGGGATTCTGTCCTTGAAAAAAAGAAAGATTATTGCTATCATCTGAACAACAAAGTTAATTTTGCAGGTAAATGGAGGTTTTAAGTAATGAAAACATCAGAGTTTAATTTTTGCCTTTTTGAATTTGAAATACAGTGATTTTCCAAGATAATTTGTGAAATAAACTGAATATTTCAATCTGCAGATTACCTAATGGATAGTTACAGACATTTGGGGTCCATTAGTGCTAAGATGGTTATTTAAATGCACAGTACCCTATAAGCCAAAAATGGAGAAAGCATAAATAGAAAAAAGAAGAGGATCAAAGACCTGATATTAAGTATATCTAAATAGTTATCATTTAGAAAGATAACAAAAGCGATTATGATTTCATTTTTTGAAAAAAATAGTTATTGAGCATAAGAAGAGGCATCCAATATTATAGAAAGAAAACTAGGAGAATTTTTTTCTCTTGAAAATTCAGAAAAATAAGTAGTTTTAGAAGGGCAAAGTAACAAGCTTGAATGAATATTGCTGAATATTCAAATAAGGGGAAGACTATAAATCAATGGTGAAATTTAGCTGCATAATAGTACTTGGTAACCTTAGAGTGCTTTCAAAGGAGTGGTAAGGATAGAATGAATGAATGAATGAATTTTGTGTAGGATTTGTCACAGGAAAGGGGTCCAAGGAGATCCCCTTAATGGGGCCTGAACAAGTTCTTGATTTTGCTGAAAAGGATTCTAGGACTTACCAAAAGCAAGGTGCCTGCAAAGATTTATTTAAGTGTAGCAAAAGTATACACAGCCCAAAGACAGAATGTGCGTTCCACTCCCCTCTCAGAGAAGGTGAATGACACAGAGTTGATATTTTTTAGCATATATTTTTATGTTTTCATGGGAAGAAATGTGTGATTTCTCAGGGAAGCTTCTTTGAAAATCAAATCCCATGACAATCATTGGATATTTAATGTTCTGAATGTTCCTCTTTTAGTTAAGCAGTCTAACCATAATTTGGTTGTGATCACACTGTGTAAGTCTTTGAATCTGGTGACATTTAAAGTAATTATGTTTTTCTTCTAGTTGATGTGTTACAAGCACTTGCTGGAGTTTTAGGTCAGCTAACTAAAATGACAAGTATGACAGGTCAAGCTCATTAGGATGTCCTTCTAATATGTGTCTCTTTCTCTCTCCCTGCCCTCCTTTCTCACTTTTTTGCCTTAATCATTTTAGTGCATTTGTTTAGTCATGGTGATGGCTCTAGGAACAGGAACCAACTCATTTAAGGTAAAAGGCAAGCTAGATGCCATGCTTTAATTTCTGTGTAAAGAAAATGAATAGTGAGCTCAAGTGTAACCTTGTGATCAATTCTGGACTGCAAATATTGTATACAGTGAGTGAACACCTGAAGCCACTGGGTAGATGGGGCATGGTGTGTCTGTATTTGGATAGGAAAGTACCATAGCACCCTGTAGATTAACCCTCTCATGCATAAGGCAGAGGTAAAAGACGAAGAGATTCTTTGTCCTGTGAACTACCAGATAAAGCCATGTCTAATAATTATAATATATTTGAGCTTTCACTTTCAAGTGTCAATAAATTCTTCCTTGTTTAAACTATTGAGATTAGCTTTATTTATCTTTAGAAACCTAACGTATCTTAAGTGTTAAAAGAGACTTATACTGTTTCATTGCACAAAATATAAATGATATTAATATTTAAAAAATTTTACTAGAGGGTGATAATGTGTTTTTTTCCACAAATATATGAAAACAAGCATTTAGTGGACAGCAGAAATTTTAAGATGTCACACCACATAAAATTAATTCCAGTTTGTGATCTTAAAAGTTGAAAATTTTATATCCTACAATCAATCAAATATGATATTTGGTAAACATCTGCCATGTGTTACATAGTTAAATCATAATAGTATGTAACCTGATCTAGTATTGTCCAAATTTAACAGATAAGAATATTTCCAAAATCTCATGTAGCTCATAAGTGGTATGGATGATCAATAATTATTTGGAAAATTAATGATTCTATAACTCAAGGAGAATATTTTGTATTTCTTCTTCCTGAGCAAATGTGATAAGGAGTTTGGGGAATGCCATTGAAAAGAAGGTAAGAAGAACAAGAAGACTAATCCAATTAATGTTCCAATTTGCAATCCTTTTGAAATATACAACTATCAAATGCAAGAGGTAAGTTTAAATTATGTCTTACTGTTAATAGTGCTAATATTCATTGGGGCAGATATTTTCATAGAATATAAAAATTAAGTTTAAAAGAGCAATAAGTGGGGCTGGAGTGGTGGTTCAGCAGTTGGAATGCTTTCCTAGCACGCGTAAAGTCCTGGGTTCAAATCCCAGCATCACATACACAGCTCACTGTCAGAGAAACAAAGGTAAGATGAAAAAATAAATTAAATTGTTCCTCTCTTTCTCTCTCTCCTTCTCTTCCTCCCTCCCTCTCTCTCTCTTTAAAAAAAAGAGACCAATAAGTTTTATCAGCAGAAAATATATGGAAAAAGAGGAAATAGTAAATTTAGCATACCAGCTATGTCTTGCTTATCCTCCATCTGACACTCTCTGACAAATAATATTCAAAGAGATCTGAGCCTTCTAGTGAATTGTGTCGTACCACACTGGTCTGTCACACTGCAAAATCACAATGACTTAAAAGGGCAGGCAAGGGGTAACTGGTATGCTGGAGACCATGATAAGTAACATAAACACCTGAAGATAAGAGGTAAATCCTGTGAGATTCAGAAATTTTCCATTTTATTAATGAGTCAATTGTCAAAAGTGTACTCAGCAATTCCCACCAAAAGCGAAAACCAAACTAACATGTCTCATATCCTCTTCTATAAAGAAGGAAGTACAATACTTAATAGAATTGATAATGTTCTATATGCAATATATTCTACATCTAGGAAAACAATTTATCCCAATACACTTGGTAACACAAAAGGATGTCATATTTCATGATGACATAAGCAAGAAAAGACTTTGCAACAGGTCCAGGTTGAAATGCAAGAAGTTCTACCACTTCCTTCAAATTATCAAGCAAACACTATGATGCTGGAATAGTTGAAAATGGGAATAAATTCATTCTAAACCACAATGTAGGTCCCTGGATTATGGAGCAGGGTTGTGCCATGTACTGTATAAAATTATTTTTCCCCCTCCTAATTGAACACTAATGAAGATGGAAAATTCAGTCATCATAAAATAAGTAATCAAGGATCCTAAGCTTCTTATTATAAATTTGGGAAATTTTCTGTACCCAACAAATTACAAATTTGCACAGGCCAAGCAGCAGTCTATTTTAAAATAGAAAAAAACATCCCTTCTCTATGTTGCCTAACCAGGACCAGAAGGCATGAGCAGGCTGTATACTTAAGTGGCCCAGGAACCTATGTCATCCCATACAGTAGCAACTATACACAACTGTATCTGTGCTTTTTTTTTTTTGTATCCTATTATTCAGATAAAAGAGAAGAAAATGGTCCAAACTTGTTTTATAAATGGGGAAACTCAGTGCAGAGGGATGGGCTATTAATACTTCGCACTTACATTACAGCATACTCAGGATTGGTCCCAAAAGTCAGTGGTAAATAAAAATTGTCCAAATGGATGAACTATGATTCTTAGAGCTGCTTGAGGAGAAATAGAACAAGGTAAGAAAATATACAGTCCCCTGGACAGGTGCCGATGGCCTAAACATTTGATCAAACACTCAGAAAGAAGTGTTCCATATTATCGACAATAAAGAAGTCTTGAATAAAGCTTTCTGAAAAACATATGAATGTAACAATAAATTGTGAATATTGTTGTATTGTACATCAATGACCAACATTAAATATCCATTGTTGAAGAAGCATTTGAGAACCAAGCACAAATAACCATTGGATCATTTGAGCCAGGATTTGTCCTTATCTATACCACAACAATCATGGTAGACATATGAATGGAATAATCATGTTGAACAACTTGGAGGCTATACAGGAGATTTTGAAGGTTGACATAACTGCTACTTGCTCTGAATACTCTATTTCCATGAAGGGACCAATGCTGAGCCTCCATATGGCTTTATTTCTTAAAGAGGTCAACTGGCCAATTGCCTAAAAATTGACAATATTTGATCCTTTTCATTCTAAAAACGTCAGTGATTCATTCCATACAGAAAGATACCTATTCCATAGATATATTCACCTTTCCTGCCTATTTGAGCCTCAGACAGGATCACTGTCCCCAGATTTAATGTGTACTTGATCCACAAGAATGAAATTCCATACCAGGTAGAATCTGAGCAAAAGACCCATTACAAAGCACTGGTGACATCACACCTAAACCATCATCAGACTGATGGCCTGAACAACACTGCAACTAACACCTGAAGGTGCAGCTGAATCTATAATATACAGTTCATTGTCTACAAGAATGGGACAGCATTCTTCAGGATCACTGCATATACTAAATCAGGTGTAGGTCTACCCAACAGAAAGGATGGGCAAAGGGTAACTAGTATGCTGGAGACCATGATAAGTAACATGAACAACTGAAGGTAAGAGGTAAATCATACAAGATTCAAAAATTTTCCATTTTATTCATGAGTTAATTGTCAAAAGTGTAGGGACCCAATAGGAAGAATAAGTGGTTCCAGGAACTAAGGGGTAGAATCAGTGGTGCCATTTAGCACTGTTCTAAAATCCAGTTTAATATAAATATTATGGGAGTACTCTGTGCTTCTAGTCCCCCAACTCTGGATTCTTAAAGTTAGAGGTTCAGATTCCCAAGTATAGTATACGCTTGGCAGGCAACAAACTACCATTGCTACCTGGGATTTTTTAAATCATTTGTATACAGGGATAAGAAGTTAAAAAGAAAGACCATCATTTTGGCAAGGGTAATACATTCCAATCAGTAGAAGGGCATGGGACTGATTTTTAAAATTGTATGCAGGGAAGAATATGTATGGAACTTAAGTGACCCTTCTGGACATCCTACTACCCCCCCTGCTCAGTTTTAGCTGTAAGTGGATGCATGCAGCAGCCCCATCCTCATAAAGATGTGGCTACTAAAACACAGATCGTTTAGGAGGGAGGTGGGACCATACCACCAGGAAAGAATCAGAAATGACAGATGAGGGCGAGTAGAATTTAGAATAGATATTGGAAAAGGGAAACAGTAAATAAACACCTTCTGTTCCTTGACCATTGGCAACAAGGGTCATAGATCACCCTAATCATCGATATCTTGCTTTTCCTCAGGCAGAGGGTCTCATGGGCACCACAGATGAGCTCTTCAGCAAATATACGTGAAAAAGATATGTGCAAGAGGTACACTACGATACTCAGGGTGTGTGTGCACCACGCAGATCTTACTGATGTGAGAAGTGTGAATATGTGACAACTTCCAGCTGCTTCGTTTTGGGGTTCATTACACTCTTCAAGCCAGGCACACGTTTTCTCTAGGCTGCTCCCATCTATTATAAAACAAAATGGGGCCATTTCTGCCTGACATGAAATTTGTCTAATGGGCAATCTTTGCTCAAATCTACCCATGGGCCCAACAGTCTTACAATTTTCCTGCACTAATTTCACTCTATCCCTCATTTGTAATTATTAAATCTTCATTTTGGTCTAAAGGATTTGCTTTCCTACCCTTGCTCTTTGCCCTTTATCTTTGATAAAGTAGCCTCGTTCAGTTCTCTCCTGCATCTCCCTTGAATTGCCTCCTGAACAGTTGAAAATGCATTTACTAGTTTCATGTTAAGGAAATGTAGAATTGAGTTTGTTCATTTTCTAGACAATTTTAATGACATGTCTAATAAATTTTCAATATTGTACTTATCAATTATTTCTTAGCTTTCTGAACCAAGTATATAAATAGAAAATACCAATAGAAAAACTACAATCAGTTGGTGAGAGATTGGGATACACACACACGTGCACACACACACATGCAGCCCTCCACCATTTGGGAATAAACAGTAGAGAATTAAGGGCATTAGAAAAAGTAGATTGATTGTTATTCAAATGTGCCCTGCATAATCTTCACAAAAATATTCATCAGCTTTTTGAAAAAAAGATCAAAGGGGTTAAAGTGATTGGCATATTTTTGTTGCATTACAGATTGAAATGCTATTGCTTATTATTTGTAAATATCCTATGAATGAGGAAGCCCAGCCAGAATTTATAAAAGAAAATTAACCTCAACATTTAGTTCAGGCTTTTTGATTGTCCAGCACAGAACTGAAAATAAAAAGTGATGCAAATAGATCAGGAATGAAAAATACCTGAGAAATCAAAGACAGCCCTATATTTAATGTTCCCTTTCATCTCTAAGTGATTATTCAAAGCAGCATCATTAGCTTAAGATTAAGAGGAGAATCTATCCATTTGTGCCTACTCAGGAGTTAGGTTTCTAATGTGGAGTCAGACTACAGAGCCTAGGGAACACCCTTCAGCTTTACTATTCTAAAAACACCAAGATGGAAAGTGTGTTTCGAATGTATCTAATAAGATGCATTTTTAGACTTTAGAAAATTTCAAAGCAGCACATAATCTAAAATTTAAGCTCTGTTCCTATTCTATCATTCCTTGCAATAACTGTTTCATTTCACTTCAGCATTATGTTTCTGTCACAGTCCTCATAGATTCCCTAAGTAGGAAACAGAATCTGAGACACAATTACACATTAACACTTTATGGAAAGTGCCTTAGTGAGTTGAAATGACATGGTTTTGTTAAAAATGGAGCTAAAAGTGATTCAGACCATTGCAGAATAGTATGTCTGGAGAAAAGAATGAGCATGAATGTAGCCTCTGGCTTTATCCCAAACTTACTGCCCCATGGATTCAAGAGGGCCCCACAAAAATTAATATCTATTACCGTTTAGAATTGCAACGCAAATGCTCTGGAGGCAGCCGCAAAGAAAGACACAGCCTTCCCTCATACAAACAGGTGCCATGGTCTCCATGGGTGGTTGCTGCTGAATATACCTCATTTAGTAATTTTAAATCACTGCTCATTGAAAAGTGAATTCATGGGTGGAACTCTTCTGAGTTTTTCTTATGTAGCACAAATAGCAAGAGGCTCAGGATCTCTTTCTTCTGAAGAAGGCATATTTTTCATTGTATTTGTTCTCACACAGCTGATGACTCTAGTTAGATATCTAAGTATTGTCAAACCCTGTGTTAGGTGGGGTTGGGGATTTAGCTCAGTGGCAGAGCACTTGCCTAGCATGTGCAAGGCCTGGAGTTCGTTCCTCAGCCCTGAAAAAGAAAAAGAAAAAAAAAAACAACAACAACAAACACCTGTGTTAGGGTAAATTTATCTTTGTGTTGTTGAATGGTTACTAAGGATGCTTTCCCTCAAATCAAATAACTCTGTCATCCAAAACCTTGTTTAGTATTTTGAAGCTTTTCTTAGTACAATTTATAAACCTTATATATTTCAAGATATGTAGACCCATCCTTAAAAAGCTGTTTTTGGCATGATTTGATGGATTTGATAGCTGTATTAACTATATCTTTTTCTATATTTTATAATGCTTTGACATCTGGGGCCTTGGTGACTAGGTATGGTCTCCCCTTTCTGGAATTAGCAAATTTCTAAAGAAAGAAATCGCTTTCTGCAAGTGTATATTTTCTATGCAAACCAAACAGACCAAAGCCTGCATAACCAACCACTGCCTTTACCAAATTCTTTCACGATGTTTTATCTCTGCCAATATATTCTCCTGCCTGCCAGCTCAGAAAATTCCCTATACTCTGGAGTCCACTAAAATTACTCAAATTAATCCTAAAACTTGCCTATTGTGCCTCTACTGGGTGTTCCTTCCTGAGAAAACCATAATACAGTCTCCTTTCCACGTTTCCATCCTTCCCTGTCCCCTAAGGGGACCCTATTTCTTCCCACTGTGACCCTGTGTGGTTTTGGTATGCCTATCGCCTTTAGAGAACTTGAGTGAAACTTGTTCCTTTATGGCAGGAATTTTCATGTCCATGTGTCTTTTCAAACCCTAATAAATCAAACCCCAGGTATATTTTTAAAATAATGGCTCATTAGGATTTCTGTACAAGGATTTGAATTCAGAATGCATGGTAAGGGTGTTCTTTTAAATTTTCATGCTTTTTCAGTATGTTCTATTTTCATTTAAAATTTTTTGTTTAGATCAGTGTATGTTTATGTTGTATAACCATCTAGTAAAATGAAGAGAAGTGTACAGTTTGATGAGATTTGACAAATTCATTTATCCAATTATAACACAGGAAAAACAGACTATTTCCAGCATTTTTGGATGTTCACTGTTGCTCCTTTTTTAGCCATCTGTCACCCAACCAGAGGCAAGCACGAGGTCACATGCTGTTCTCATGGGCCAAGTTTTATCTATGTTTGAAATGGATACATTTTGAAATTTTTATATATAGTTTATGAATATATGCATATATGTGTGTGTGTATTTGTGTGTGTCTGTGTGTGTGTGTGTACTGTTTGAGCCAGACATTTTTGCTAAACATATTGTTTGCACAATCATGTTCTGTTCATTTTTATTGCTGAGATGTATTTCAGTACGTACATATCGTACAATTTGCTCATTACTTCTTCTATTGATGGGACAATGGCTTTTTTTTTTTAAAGAGAAAAGGACAGTGAGAGAGAGGGAGAGACAGAGAGAATCAATTTTTATTGAGTTTTCACATGGCTTTCGTTGCTCTGACATTTAATTGTGTACATGGGTGCTGGGGTTTGAACTCGTGTACTCAGCCGTGCCTGGCATGTGCCTTAACCACCGAGCCACGACTCCAGCCCAACAATGGCTTGTTTTATTGTTTTTTCTTAAGAATGAAGCTGAGCTAGGTGTAGTGGTGCACATCTGCAATCCCAGCAACTCAGGAGGCTGAGGCAGGAGAATCACAAGTTCATGCCCAGCACTACTCCATCTCAAAATAAAATATAAAAAGGCACAGGGATGTAGATCAGTTGTAGAGTCTCTGAGTTCAATCCCCAGTACCACAATGAAGAGGAGAAGGAGGAGGAGGAGGAATAATAATAATTTTTTTTGAAATAATAATAATTCTGGGAAGAAAAAACATGCCAGTTTTGATAACATAAATAAGACCTTGAAATAAATTTATTAAAAGATGTATGAGACTTTATCCTAGAAAAATTGAAAAAAAATATCTAAACCAATTGGGAAAATACTAGAGAAATAAATTGTAAGACTCATGCTGGTTCTCAGCGATTATGACCTTTACATATAACACAATGACAAAATCTTAGAAACTGGTTTCTACAAATGGACAAGCTTGTTCTTTAATTTATACAGAATTGTAAATGATACAGGAAAATCAGAATGTTCTTTACATAAAAGAAAAATGTACTTACACTATTATAATTTTAGAATTATTGGACTTAGTATACAATTAGTGTACTTATGACAGTGTAATTCTAGCGTAACTATAGGCAAAATGATTAGTGAAATAGGAAAGAGTCAATTAAAAGACTGATAGATGACAGTAGGTGGATTTTTAACAGCAGAGTCAATGCAAGTCAGTGAAAACAGCAAATTTCATTTCTACATATCATCTTGCCCACACAGGCAAATTAACATAGACACAGGCTCATAAAATACAAAAATATCCATTTGGAATAGATTGTAAACAAAATCAAATTCACAAGTCTGCTAGAAACAAAGCATACTGTATCTGAGAACTTAAAGTAGACAAAGTTTTCATATTCACCAAAATTGCAAAGTCTATTGTTCAAAGAAAAGTTTTGAAAAAATGCGTAGGTAAGTCACCTGTGGGGAAAATATATGAGGACTTTCTTTTGCAGAGGAATAATGATATTTGTGATTCCTTATTTTATGTGTTTGAGATGTTTGTTATTTATCCTAATAGAAAAAACATATTAGTTATGTCATAAATAGTAGATATATATAATATAAAATCATCTCTAAAATGCGCTACATTCTATATCATACATATTATTTTACATTATTATGTATAAGCATAGAGAAAGAGAGTATTCTAGATTGCCATGTAGAGAATGGTAAAACTTTTCCAGGGACAGAGTTATTTTTAAGTGAGTGATAGTCTTTATAACCATGAATCTAGGGAACCTATCCTGTCTAATATATGACAGGATAACCAATGTTAGAGTAAAACTTCTTAAAACTAAAATCTAAGGTACTGAAAATACCCTCTGGAAATGAAAAAATAAAGGCTGGTTCAAAACGACATCAGAGAATTTGGCACTACAGACCTGTCTTATAGTAAGTATTAAACAAAATTTGGTAAGTTGAAACAAATGATATCAGATAGTAGGATCATTCATCTGTAAAAACAAATACAAGTGCTAATAGAATTAAAATTAGATGAAAAGTAAATTAATATTAACTGCAATGACCTAAAAATAATATCTTAGGTTTATAAATATTTCAGTAAAATTTATAACACCAATAGAGTAATGGCTAGAGGAATTAATAAAACTGGAATTAAATAATAGCCGGTTTTAGCATTGTTTAGTAAGTGACACATGAGATAAGTTGGTAGGCTATGATTACCGTTGCAAAAATAATAAAAGGTTTAAGAAAACTATAATAAAAGAGCAAATAAAAAACAAAATTATTAAGCAATCCACAAAAAGTAAAAAAAAAATAGAGAATAAAAAGTCAAAGAAAAAAACAAAAGAAAAAGAAAATAAATGGTTAATTTAAACAATCAAATTACATTAACTACTTTAATGACAGTGAAACATTATAAAAGGAATGAGAATTCATGAACATGTTTATAAGATGTACCATCGCAAAAAGACAGAAATTTTGAAAGAAAAAGGCTAAAAAATGTGATTAAAGAACGTAAATGTTTTCAAGACAAATACAGAGAAAAGAGTGTTTTGTTTAACAAGAAGGAGGTATAAAAGTTTTTCTAATTGGGAAAAGAAAAAATGTGGGATTCAATGTACTTGAGAGAAGAGATACATGCATTCTAGAGAAAATAAGAAGGGTTTAAATTTTGAGTCCAAGCAGACAGGTTAGTTTTTCATCCCAGCACGAATATTTGATTGACATCCATTTTCCCCGTGAAGGGTGAGAACAGTTCATCACTGAAGAAATTTGCTCCAGCTGCAGTCAGATGGTTGGATGGAGGCATGAAATAGGCAAATAATTGGGTGTAATCTGAGTTACAAGTTTGCTAGATAAGTGTGGAAGAGAAAGAAGTAATAGGATCAGGGTATTTGCAAGTGAATGATTATAGATCTGAACCAAGGAATCTTAGTTGGAAAATAGGGAAATAAGGATATAAATAAAGGTGAAAGTGGCTAGAATTCTTGCTCTTAAGCAACACACAATGCATATTACATTGTAATAAGTAATAAAACAATTTTTATGCTCATATGCAAAATAAAACAGTATATGTTGATCAAAATAAATGAAAGTATATAACTTAAGAAAAACATACCCATTATTCATTTGCATAACTATAAAAATAATGCTTGAGTAAATATTTATCTATGATAACATTTAAAAATAAGTCCAGCTGTTCTAATTCACCCATGACACCCTTATAACTGGTAGCAAATTATGCTTTTTAAATTTATTTTACTTTTAAGAGACCTTTAAAGATGGTACAATGTTGCAAACATAATATAGAGTTCCTAGATGCCTTCACCAACTCTCCTGTTAAAATAAAAATAATCATTGAAACTAAGAAAATGACCATATTGGTCTTCTTATATGGAAGTGAAAATATCAATATTTGGAGGTTTATTTGAGCTAATATAATTTGGGAACTCTATTCCTTTTTAAGTACTACTTAAACATATATATGGATTGATATCCATTACTACCTTAAGACATGAAAACATTTTAAGTTTTCCACTAGTTTTAAAAATTTGTAACATTCAACATATATCAAATAATGCAATGCTAAAATGTCTTCATTAAAGTGAGCTAATGTCCCCTTTTATAAAGGTTAAATCCTTGAATTTGTTACCTGGATGGGACTTTGTTATTTTTTTAACTACTGGTTTTGAAATCCTCAAAAGTTGTGATTTTAACTAAAGATATTTTTCCTTATATTTTTACTTCTTTTCCTTGTGTTACTGAAATATATTTATTTTCTTAATAGGTGAGATATATTGAATATGAGTTTAGACATAAGTGAAGAATCATAAGAAAGAAAATAAAAAACCTCATGTTGTGTGGCAATTTGAACACGCTACTTACCGGGAGAGGTCTCTCTTAATCCCAAATGCTATTTTATAACCAAACAATAAAATACTTTATAAGCTAGTTATGGTTTTGTGGTTAGGGATAAGTATGTTCAAGAGAACCTGATAAATTGAACTGACTAAATTGCATGTGTCTTCAGTTGTGGTTTTCAGAATTAACAAATATATAATAGAAAAAATGAAAGATTTATGGGTTTTATTCACTTAGAAAATGTTTTAAATATTGTGCTTTATGTGAAAATAGGACTAGTATGTACACAAGCTTGATAAAAAACAGAACTATATATGATTACATATTTTAAAACATAATACAAAAGATACCCAGTATTTGATCATATAATGCTGATTAAGAATACAATCCCAGACTGTGGTTTCCATCTAGGCTCCAGCGTATACTAGTTGGGTCAATTTGTCAGTTCACATATTACTTGTAAAACTCACTTTCTAATCTTTAAATTGAAAGCAATGAAAATATCCATCTTATAATTGCTCTGACATTTAGATTATATTTCATATAAACTGTTTAAATGCAATGCCTAATTCCAGTGAGGATGCTATAAGCTTTATTTTTGTTATAACTGTAATAGGACTTAATAAAGTTCATTTCTGAGGTTTAGACATTAACCTGGCACAAAACTCACAAAAATGTAGGGCATATGCTGACGGATTCTTAGAATTTGTATTTAATCAATCTGTAATATATTAATTCAGCGTGTATTTATACTAGGTTTTAGTAGAATTAAAATACTGAATAAATTAAAATACCATTAACAAATTAAAAATTGAAAATTAGAATAAGTTATTATACACTGTAAATTCATTGTAGTAACAAAGAAAAAATCTCATATTACCTTGGAATCCATAGATGCAATGCAAATATAGCAATCTAGTACATTTTTATTGTTATAATATACATAAAAATAACCTAATTAAATATATAATGAAATTGGTTTTTAAAAAATATATAGTATTTTCATTATCATCATACTGTCATAATAAGAAGTGCACATATAAGAAAACAAAGTCATAACTCTCAAAAAGTTTTGTTGTGCCCTTTAGAGTTGTCCCTTTCATTGTCATCATCCTGTCATCC